>PVJL010000180.1:0-59254 GCA_004026885.1 Lyroderma lyra
GGGGGTGGACCTCTCTGGACAGCGGGGAGTGTGGCCTGACGGGAACATGCAAGGAAGAGCAGGGCATGATGGGAGCTCCCAGAGGCAGCCAGGAGCCGGGACTGCTGGCTGGTGGGATGGACGGAAGGGATACAGAAGGGGAAAGAAGTTCAGCTAAAACAGAGTTGTGGGTTTTTTTTCTTTTTTTTTCTTTTACATGTTGATCTTCCTGAAAGTTTTCTATTAGTCCACATTCCTGCTTTCGCAAGTACTAAAAAATAAATTTAATTCTTATTATTTAGTTTTTTTAAGAAGGTGCCATCCCTTAGGTTATCATCTTAAATTATCAATGGCCACAGGGTAGCACTGGAAAAAAACATCTGTAGAAAGTGTAATAAAGTGGGATGAATAGGTATTAATTTCAAGAGAAACCCAGAAGGAGAATTTCTAATAATGCTTGATTTGAGTCTGTTTTGTACTGATTTGCCCCTTTCTCCTCAGGGAGTATAAAAGATTTTCTTAGTTTATTAAAGATTCACATACATTGATTTTGATTAATCAATGTTTTCTGGTACCAAAAAAGTGGTGTAAATGATTCTCAGATTTCTCTTATCTTCCAATATTTACCTGTTGTGTAAGATTTTATAATAAGCAAATACTCAAAAGTAATATATTTTTAAGGTTGTCTGAACTGAAATCCAAGCAATTAAACTGTAAATTAAGAGGCCTACTGCCCGCTGTGACCTCATACAAATCAGATCATCAATCAAAATCTCAGTTTCTCCTGCAAAAAACTGGGGTATATGCTTGGTCTCCAACTAGAATCTCAAAAAAGAGCTTTGATTGCATTGGATAAAAAAAGATTTTTATAAACATAAACTTGGTATTTTACAAGTTTTAATTTGCACCAGATTTTGGAGCTGACATTGCACTGACCCTATGATTACTCCCTTGTCATGTGTTCCCAACCAGGAACTTCTCTGACCGAAGTCCACAAAAACTGTCAACCACCACACAATTTAATGGTGGTTTGAATTTGCAAATACTCTCTCAGCAATCACAAAGCCATATCCAGAAATATTCATTAGCAATTGGATTGCATCTATTAAATGTAGATTAAGAGGATTTTATTTAAACAAGATTTTATTTACCAACTAATTAGAATGACAATTGATTACAATTATGAAAACAATTAACTTAGAATTATAGAGTAGTATAGCTCTTTTGGTTGTAAGAAGAAAGGAAAATCATTTTTCTCCTACTCTCCGGGCCTCATTTTCCACAGCTACTTATATCAGTCATTGTTATTAATTTCACATTTTTACTTACTCTTTTTTTTCCCTAGACATTTGAATTCTGGTACTGTCAATTTCACAAAGGTCTTTTAAAGATAAATTTGCTATGTATCAAAAGCAGTTATTTAAATAAGCATTAGGTTCTGGCAGCTTCGCACGTGATACTTTTCCTAGCAGCCGCCAGGAGAGCATTTTACTACCAGTCATGGCTTACCTCCCACCTCCAATCAGTATGTTCTCACAACCAAATCTACCCTGCACAATTTTCCCTCATTTTAAAGAACGTGACCCTGAGCACAATGAACAACAGACACATGAAATCCTGATTCTCCCTTCTACAATAGGGAGCGTCATGATATTATTTCCTTTATATGTCAGTCAATGCTTTCTTAATATTATTCTTTTCTGAAATGTCAGTAAATAAAATAAAATGTCTTCACTGGTAGGATTTGATCATTAGCCGGCCAAGTAAAAACTTACTTCATTTGAAAATGCAAAGTTTAGAAAATGCACGTGTAACTATGCATTCCTACCTCCAAGAGTTTCAAAAATAACTTCATCCTTCCCATTCTTTCCTTAAAAAATAAATATTCTGTTGTTTTAAGATAAAAGGGTCACAAACTCCCAGACTTAATCCCTGCTTCAGGCTAATGACAAAAAATATTTTTCATTTTTTAGTTCAATCCTGAAAAAGATTCCCTTGACAAAAAATGTTCTGAACTAGACTCTGAAAGGCAAACACGGTTGCTTCATGTAAGTTTTGCAGGATGACAAAGGAGAGCAGTCAAGAACAAACATAAAAGTTGACCTAATATATAACAGCTTCAAATGTTAAAATACCTTTTAGGACATTGAACAACTTCAAATTTCAAATTTTATGCTATAAATAAATATTTGAATTGACAGACTACCTTACCTTGTGCAGCCAGGATGAAAAATCTTATATTTATTTCTAATCATGGCACTGAATTGCTACTGTTTTCTGGACTGCAAATAAAAGACTGATCCATGATCACGTGACACAGTTACGTGTGACTGATTGGTGTGAAACAGAAAGGGACTTAGTCCCCAGCACAAGCCCAGAGCAGGGCCTGTCCACCTGCCGCCAGCCAGCTGAATTACTGACTGTCCTGTTGCTAAGAGACTCACTGGAGTTTTCTCAGTGTAATTTCCACTCTACAATAAAGTACCAAGCCCAACTGACACTGTTTGAAGATATTTCTAGATTGCAATTCCTGACAATACAGTAACTTCAACCTTATTTTGAACTTTTAGGAAGTTCATCATGGTTTTCAAGTTTTAAGGGAAAAAAAAGGCAGACAAAGATCTTCCTTAACTTTGGTCCTTTACCGAAGAAACACTACTAGTGACAAAACAATGAGTAGTATAGAAATCCTCCTGCCTGCACATACCTTCAAGCTTTTCTTTTTCTTTGCTTTTTCGTTCCATCTCAATACTTGTGACAGGAAAGCAGAAAGAAATGTCTAGTCCAGTGGTCATCTTCCACATCCTGTAATTTTGTTACTGTTTTACCCCCCGCCCAATAGCTCTGTTAATCAGTAGGAAAAACGTGCAGCAAACTCTCTATACATCCTAACATTATCCCCAGCAGAGAACTGAGAATGACAAAGTGGCTTCGGAATGAACTTGTTAGAGCAAAGAGCTGTGGCGGGTGGCATGGCGGGTGACGTGTCAGGCATGTCAGAGCAGAGTCCTGTTACTGTCAGATAGTCTCAGTTTCGGTCATATTATGAGTAGTTAGAGGGAAAACTCGATGAATTTACCTAATGAATGAGCATTCATTTAAAAGTTGAGATTCTGTATAGCCAAAGTCTTTCTTCCACAGTAATTAAAATCCAAGACACATTTTTTTTTAACCCATATAAATTTTGTTACTTTTCCTGCTTAGGAGTTTTATGAATTACTAATTCCTAATATATTGCTGATATTTTATACTGACAGTGCAGTTTAGTTCCATACACTGTGATTTCCATGGATTGCTGTATTTCCTTTGTTCAGTGAACTTGGTCCTTTGATTACTCTAACAGTCCCAATTATTTTTATTGGTATCAAATAGTACTCTTTCATGCAGTGCTAAAATAATCACTCATTTGATTGTTTGAAAATTGTTTAAATCTTAAAATACGCATTTTAAACATTCTGAAATAGTGAAAATACTGAATTTCCAGTTTTTTTCTCAAATTGAATTCATATGAAGCCTGATTCCATTACTGAATATCAAACCTAGATATTCTATATGACACACTAATGAAAAGACAGTTTATCAGTAAGAGTTTATTTGTCAATATGAGGTTGGACAATTAATTTCTCAAGTTTTTGTTTATTATTGGTTTTGTAGCTAAAATATTAACGTGAACGAGAGCTCTGCCACTTATTTGCATAACTAACACACAGTGGCATACGAGGTCAGACAATTAATTTCGTGAACTCATCCTAGGAAAAGTGCTACATACCTCATTGCCACCTTACCAAGTTGTCTTACTGTGCTGCCAATGTAAGCACAAAGAAGTGGCAAGTTCATGAACTTGATTGTCAAATTTGGTGTACAACGACAGCTCGGATGGCCATTCCAGAAAAGGATTTCCAAAACTGCTTCGAAGGGTGGACTAGGCGCTGATGTCGGTGCACAGCTTCCCAGGGGGAGTACTTCGAAGGTGACTGTAGTGATACTCAGCCATGAGGTATGTAGCACTTTTCCTAAGATGAGTTCATGAAATTAATTGTCTGACCTCGTATGCCACCGTGTGTTAGTCAAGCAAATAAGTGGCAGATCTCTAGTTCACGTTAATATTTTAGCTACAAGACCAATAATAAACAAAAATTACTGTTAAGTGAAAAAGGCTTTATGTGTAAATCCAATTTACATATTAATAATGTGATATACAGTTAATAACAGATATCCATAAGACTTAGAACTAGAATGTGGGTAAGTAAATGGATTAAAATAAGAGAACTGAAGTCATGGCTAATCCTAATAACTACTTTCCACTCTATATTTACATATAAAATGGATTGCAATTCCCTGGTATTTTCATTTTTTTCTTTTTAAGCAAAAATAATTTACTATTAAATATTTAAAGAATCAAAATAGAAATCACTTCTGAATATGTAAATTATTTAAACAGATGGCAATTGCTATACATCTCAAAGGAGAGTTTTAACTTTGCTATTTTTTAAGAAATAAGGGTGTAAAACAACCTATACAAAAAAGCTATGCCATAGGACTTGCTCATAAACATCTTCCATTAGATGTTAAACTAATTCAATTCAACCACAAAAGAAATGATTCTCATGTTTGCACTCAGCTTTGAAACATATCCCCAAGAAGATTTTGTTCTATTCTGCAATCGAAGGCCTTGTTGAACAGTTTCAATATACTTTTTTTAGAAACCATTGAAAATATACCTTTCTTTCTAGTTGGGATTGCTAACAGCACACAGATACATGATGTTAGAAATGTGGTGGCAATACCAAATTTAGTTGCAATGTTTCAGGCCACCAGCAAAAATGAATCCTGATGGCTGTGAGGAGATTGCATACCTCCCCAAAAGGATGACTTATTTCCTTCTAACCAAAACTGGCAGTGGGAAGAAAACTGGCAGACATGAACTGCTAGAAAATGGTTCAAGAGCCGCAGATGTACGCCACAGACACATCTAGAGAAAAGTGGAGAAAACTGGGTTTTGCAGATGAAAGACCTCAGAGGACCTCTGTCAACAGACAACTTATGATTAGAGAGGGATTAAAGTGAAAGGAGGAATGTTGTTGGTGGATATGGCACCGAGAAAACTGGGTCGATGACCTGAGCGTTTCTTCCAACATGTTTGATTGGACCCAAGGTAAGCTGCAACAAAGAATGAACGACATCAGAAAGGACGGGTCACCCTAAGGTCCAGTGGACTGAAGAAGCCTGAGAACACAGTTAACTACTTCTTTTTTCTTTCTTTTGAAACAAAATCAAACCACATAAGAATCCTTAAAGTTCCAGCACATAACATAACAAGACAAAAAATTACCTTTTAAAGTGCTAATGAACCCATTCTAGATACTAACAACTTTGAACACTCTAGACCTGACATTTTCCACAAGAACCTATTGTAATGGGCATGACTCATCTATCCATCACAAAGATTTGATTTAATTTAAGATGCTTTGATCAAATCTGATAGCTAATTAATTCTCTACAAGTTATTTGTTTTCCTGAAGATCCTTCTGTGCCAATGTCTGAAAAGAAAACAGACAATAATTATGCATAAGCAAAATGAAATTCTTAATAAAGGAATTACATAGAATTTATAAAAGTTTAATACAACAATCACTCCGGGCCTTTCTAAATTTTATTTTTGGAAGTTTTTATAAAAAACAAATCCTAACAACATATTGGAATATTTTTCAACAAGAAAATGTTCACAGAACATAAACATGAAACAAAATGTAACCTAATAAACTAAAACTATATTTTAACATACTTTAAAGCTAGCTATCCATATCTCCAATTAAAATAGGGCATGGCAAATAATGAGTTCATTTTATACACAACCAAAGCAAGAGGTTAAAGGCAATTTAAAGTGCTCCCACACAATCTGAAAATAAGTTTCCAATAACTGAATGCAAAGTTCTTGCGATCATAAAAATCTGTAATAAAGTTTTAGCATTAAATATAATAAAAGCATAATTTATGTTTATCAAAACAAAAAAGCTTTTAACATTATGATACTTAAATTCTTTTAGTGCATTAATTCTCTAATAACAGTTTTAGTCAAGGGAATGCTGAGGTCAGGTTTGAATTTTTAACTTAGTTTGAAATTATACATACTCTCTTTGAGTATAACTTTCTTTATGTAGCACCTAGCTCTCCAGCAACTCAAAACACTTCATAGATTTGTATACTAATCTTGTTGCTGCTTTGCTTTTTGTATTTAGTACAAATCCATAGGAATGGCAAAACACTAGTTCAATGACATGTGTTCTAGTAAAATCATTTTTACTAGTAGGTAATCAGAAGTTTGAGAATCAATGATGGCTTACCAACTCCAAAAATTCTATTTCTGTTTGGAGAGCTTCATAAACACTTTGCATGTCATCTTCCTTATAAAGTTCTAATTCTTTCTTAAGTCTGTTTTAAATAAAAAAAAATTCACCCAGTTAGTTCAGTAATAAACTTTTATAACTTTATTACATGGATGGTGGCAGGTTTGCAGCTTCATCATCAGAATTTAGTTAACACTAAAGAATGTGGAAAGACATTTTAATTCTCTATAATTCTGTGAGAAATAAATAAAATTTTGGAAAAATATCCCTATAAAGAAAATAGGAGGATTCAATAATAATGGACACTTAGTAATTTTAGGGTAATTAAAGAGCAACATGGTTTAGTGGGGTAAACTACAGCACTGTCTGAAGATCTCTATTTTAGTCCTGGCCACTAACAAGCTGACTAACTTGGGCCAAATCATTTAGCCTCTTTGAATTTCACCTGCCAATTTTAAGTACAGAAAAAGAAAGTGACCTCTGAGATTTCTTCTTGCTCTAAAATTAAATATTAACTTCATACACATACATAGCATTAAAACATACTTAATGCTATATGTATATGTAGTGAAAGTAACATCACTATTTCTTTTCCCCAAATAAGTCTTTAATCTTTTGAATATTCTGAAATTACTTTTTTTCAAAAACTATTTTATGCCCATATTTACTCCTTTGGCTGAGATGTTTGGATATATGCAAATGAATATTTCCATCCGTTGACTGTGGTGTTTGAGTTTACCCCACGAGCTCAAAAAAACTTTTCTGTCTATGGTATGTACACTTTTCTGTATTTTTGTGTTTTCAAAGAGTGAATAACAATAGGAACATTTTATACTTTAATATAATAATTTATTTTAATAAAATGTACCACCTTAGCTGTATTTACTTTAAAAATATAAATACTGTAATTATTGTAAAACAGTTATTCAGTATGAAACTGTTTCAAGGACTTTTCTCCATTTACAAGATTTTTAAATATGTTTTCCTGTGGCTTGCACTATTAACAACAAAGATGTTTTTTGTCATATTGTGTAACATTTTGTAATAAATTTTTTATGTCATCAATGCTATTAGATTCTAGTTTATCTATACTTAAATCTAAATGATGCCACTGAGTATGTTTTGAGTATTTTTTGCTAAAATCAACATAATGGTAAATGTGTTACCATATAACAAAAATTAAAAGTAAAAATAATGTCATTTATATACAAAGCAGCCCAAAATATTATTAAATGCATGAAATACTCAAAATACCAACTTTTTTTGTGGCTTTTTGACACATTTTGAAAAAAAGAAAACTTGAAATCAATTAACACAGTGAAAGGGGTAATGGGGAAAATAGTGAGAAAGCAGTCTTCCATTATTAGCATTATGACTAACATTACTTAAAAAACAAACAAACAAAAACATAAGCCAAAGCCATAAGCTGTAGTTGGAGAGGTAGAGAGCTAGGGCCCGAGATGGGGCAGCTACGAGGGTGAGGCTGCCCTAGAGCAAAGATTGCTCTACTAAGAGCAACATTGCTCTTACAAACCTAACCATGTCGGGCCAGCCAAAAGGTGGAAAATATAGATCAAACTGAATCTTTGCTTAGCCCTGAACGATTAAGGGAAGGTTGAAGGGATCCTAGGACAGTGACATTCCCTGTATACTAGCAGAAGCAAAAGAAAATTCTCTGTGAAGGAAAGTTTAACATTATTTAGGCCACAGATTCAGAGCAAACAATGAGCTTACAAAGATCACCAAGTACCCAAGAAGGCAAGTCACTATAAGTAAAGGGCAGCAGAGAAAATAAACAACAGATTATAACAGTAATATATGAAGAACTACAAGTCAATAAGAAAAAGACAACACAAAAAACAAGCATAAGCACATGTACATACACATGTGCACGCACACACACACACACACACACACACTCACCAGATTATTCACTAAAGAAGATAGCCAATGGTTAATAAAAATATTAGAAGTTGCTCAGCTTTATTAGTTGTCAAGAAAATACAAAATAAAAGCATAATGCAGTGCCAGTACACACCCGACAGAATAGTTAAAATGAAAAACAGGCGATATCAAGTGCTTAAAAAGATAGGAAGAAACTGGAATTCTCAGACACTGCTGGCATAGCATATCATTTTTCATTCTTCTACTTTGAACTTATATATGTTTTTATTTTTAAAGTGAATTTCTTGTATAAACTGTGTAACTTGTGTCTTACTTTTTAATCCAATATAATAAGTTCTGTCTTTTAGCTGGTATGTTTAGACCATTTACAATTAATATAATTATGTATTTTGCTGGATTAAAATTTTTTCTAATTGTTTCTATTTGTTACATCTGTTTTGTGCTTCTCTTTTCCTCTCTTTCTGCCTGCTTTTGGATTGATTGATTTTTTTTATGATTGTATTTTATCTATTCTTAATGACTTATATTTATACATATTTTAAAAATTTTAAATTCTTGCACTGAATTTACATCTTCAATTTATTCTGTGCACTCTAAAAATAATATTATACAACCTAACTTACAGTATGTTTCCAATTACTCCCTGATATTTTTGTTCTCATTGCCATCACATATTTTTCTTTTACATTTACTGTTAAACATAAAATATACTGGTGGTACTTCTTCTTTAGTCATTTATCTTTTAGAGAAATTAAAAATAGAAAAAGGCTTTTATATTTACCTTCATTTAAACCATTTCTGGAGCTCTTATTTCTTGGTATAGTTCCATGTTTCTATCTGGTATCATATTCTTTCTTCCTAAAAAACTTACTATAGATTTTTTGTAATGTAATCTGTTCGAAGGAATTCTATGCACTCATATTTGTTAAAAATATCTTAATTTGCCTTCATTTATGAAGTATATTTTCATTGAGAATTCTGAGTTAACAGCTCTCACTTCCAATCTTTAAAGACATCATTCCTTTGTCTTCTGTTCTGCATGATTTCTGATTAGAAATCTACTGCAATTCTTACCTTAATTTCTTTGTATGTAATGTGTCTTAATGCTTTTACTTTCTCTGCCTTCCTTCACAATTTTCTCTTTATCTGTGTTTTTCAGAGGTTTGAATACCATGTGTAAAGGTATTTGCTTTTTTTAAAAAAATGCTGCCGGGTGTTTTCTGAGCTTCTTGTATCTGTACTTCAAAGTATTTCATTATTTTTATAAAATTCTCTGCCATTGCCTCTAACATTATGGATGTTAGTAAAATATGGATGAATCTCAAATGCATTATGCTAAATAAAAGAAGTGAGACAAGAGGCTACATAGCATATTATTCCATTTATACGACATATTGGAAAAGACAAAACTAGGAAAAGAAAATAGATTAGAGGCTGGGAGTGAATTGTGGGTCATGATTATAAATGGGCAAGCAGAATCAGTTTTGGGTGATAGAAGTGTTCTGTCTTGATTGTGGTGGTAGTTACACAACTGAGTGTGTTTGCCAAAACTAACAGAACTGTATATTTAAAAGGGTGAACTTTGTTGCATGTAAGTTACACTTCAATAATGTCTTTCAAAAAGACAACAGGAATCCAGGTTCCTATAGACTAATGACAACCACCTAAATAAAAATAATTTCTTAATAGGAAGACCAAATAGTGCCGACTATAAACCATACTTACAAGCTAACTAAGAAACAGAGGATATTTTCAAACGTGAAATTACATGCAAGTAGAGAAATAAACATCTAAATCCAGCAGGACCAGCTCTGAAGTCTGCACCAATGTGGAGAGTGAAGCAGCAATTAAATGAAGAGAGGAGAAAGGAAAGGCAGGTCATGGGGTGATGCAACACAGGATAAATGATCCTCAGAAACAGCCCCACCCTGCACGGGAGAAGACTGAGAACAGGTTTGAGGCCTCATGGTTGAGAACGCTGGCTTTTGTAGAATCGGTGGAAGTTTTTTGTTTTGTTTTGTTTTTAATTAATGGGTTTTTATTCTGAGGGTGGAAAGGGTTGCTGTGTTTTGTTTTGTTTTTATGACTTTCTTTTGTTTCTCCAGGGCTCTTAATTTTTTTTTTTTTTTTTTTTGGCTAGTTCCCTGGCTGGGAATCAAACCCAAGCCACGTCGTTGGGAGCACCGAAGCCTTAGCCACTACACCACCAGGGAGCCCCCGTGGGGCCCTTAATTTTCATCTCTTGCTTTTTCTTTGTCTTTATAGGTTATAGCCCTTGTGAGTTCTATTTCTCACCCAATAACTATGGCTGAAATGGAGAAAGTTTTCGAAGAACTGTACTATCAATAAAAAGCAAAATCACTTTTAGAAATCGAATAATCCCAATCGACACTAATTTCTCCAGAGTATAAAAGAAAACCAGCCAACTTTTTATTCAAGCAAGTATCATGATACCTAAACTTGATAAAGATAGCACAACACACAAATGAAACACAACAACACAATGTAGGACAGTAACTACATCTGGGGTAAGGAAGAGAGTGTGGGATAAAGGAGGAGCCCACAGCTAATGGGAATTATTGGTAATGCTCTAGTTTAGTTCATAGGCGCTCATTATATTATACTTTAGAACTTAACATGTAGCTAGGGAAGAAAAGCAGTAGTTATAGAAATGGATGAGGAAACAATACCCTATCTATGGGAAGTTCATTATGTTCTGAACTTTGAGGAATTTAATGGTAAATAGGAATTCTGAAGGAATGCTCAAGTAGGGAAAACGAAACAAGTTATTAATTTTGAGCATTAGCTATTTACACAAGCATAAAACCCCTTGTAATAAATATTTTTAAAGAGTAAGTGGAAAGTTAATTGGAGAGTTAGAATGTACCATGGATGCTTCTATACAATGTACTTAAGGCTTCATTTTAATATATTTATCTTTTCAAATAAAATAGTAGGGATCTTTCTTCCCACCATACCCATCAATACTTGCTCCTCCCCCTTTTCAGTTCAAATGGATTTCAGGTTCTGTAAGATCTTTTGTGTCCTTCAGAATCCAGTGGTGACCACTTTTGCTTTTAGTTAGCGAACAATAAGAATGAGAGACTAGTGAAATTAAAGAGGGCATTTAAAGCAAATTATAGGAAGCATTTCACCATTCAGCATATAATCAAGCTGTAGAATTTAGATCTGCACTTAAAGAAAAGATTGCTGTTGCTAGCTTTAAATGAGGCTTGATGATAATAGTATGAATATTAATGCATGTGCAGCTACAGCTATGTAATGGTAAGCAGATTTCATGCTTCAGTACATAGACTGATTGCCTACAGGCATCAGGAAGGGCTTCCTTCACCTCCTGCACAACAACTAAGGGCAGCTTGCACTGGTTACTGTCACCTCTGAATCATCAATTAATGACAAGGATGGGCCAACACTGCTAGTTAGTTTAGCAAAACTTAAGGTTCCGTGTATTTTTATGATTTCTTCCATCAGTCCAAATTTTTTTCAGTTACCTCTAAGCATAGAACACCTTTTTTAGCCTAGGGCTGAATACAGTACAATTTAAGTAGAAAGAAGGAAAAATTTCAACCAAAGTTCTAGTATACAACCTCACCTGCTATTAAAATTTAGATATTACTTCATCACAGTCTTTTGTTTCCATAGAATAGTGACTGTGTAATTTTGCCTCCTATTTTTTCTTTTGCTCAATGCTTATCAAATACACTTCCCCTGGTAATTAGGGTGCCAGTGAATGCCATTTAAGATATCTATATGCAGTAGTCTGAGTCGCTATACCACCGCTAACTTATTCATTTATGGTACATCTGTAAGTTGTTCCTTTTTTATGACTACCATAAATAAATTTCTATGAACACTTTTGTGAATAAAGTTTCTTCTATACTTGGAATTATTTTCCTTAGGAGAGAGCTCATAAGTAGAATTATTGGGTCAAATGGCATAAGCATTTTTAAGATGCTTAAAATAATATAGAAACTTAAAGTTGCATTCCAAATATATGCAATTATGCTGCCACAGCAATGAATAAATTATCTCTGCAACACACTCTTGCCAATTTTGATTATGGTCATTTAAGAATCTCTTTCAAAATTTGATATAAAAATAATAGTGGTTTTAATTTAACTGATAAGTAGTTTAACTGAATTATCTTGTCTTACTCATCCTGGTATCCCTAGTAACTTGCATGGTGTATGTTACAAAGTAGGCATTTAATGCATGTTAGGTGAATATATACATGAATGAAAACTATTGATTTTAATGTTTCCTTATTGAATATTTGATAAACCATTATCCCATTTGTCATAATTACTACAAATTTCTCCCAGTTTCTCATTCTAAGTTGATGACTTCTTTGACACGTGGAGTTTTAAATCTTTATGTTAGTCTGTTAATCCTATTCTTTTTGGTTTCCTAATCACACTAGAGGTTTAATAAGTAGTCCTTTCTACTTTTCCCTAGTTTTCCCATGGCTTGACTTTATTATTATTTTCCCATATTAACTCATATGTAAATTACTTGAGTGCCATTTAATACAAAACATTATTTTTAAAATATACAGGGCATCCTCTTGCATATACAATTTATTTCTGAAAGTAAGTTTGAAAGTTCAATGTGTGAAAGCAGAATTTCAATTTTCTAATTCTACCTTTCTTCAGTCCAGGGCACCAGCAAACAGGTAAGAACCTTCATAGCATGTGAGGCTGAACCAGAGAGATCTGCTGAGAAGAAGGTATAAGAGGGATCCTGCCATCATCTTCGGTAGCCCAAATCCTGGGTGGCTGGATTAGTCATTTCCTTTTACCATACAGGGTCTGGCTCAAATGACGCTCTTTTTCATGAGCCAGTAATCTATACTAAATCTTGTATTGCAAAATCATAAGCATGTAATTCTGCAACATAATATCACACTCGAGTACACTTTCGGTGACATTTTAGATGAAATGTTCAAATTGCTGTCCATCTTGTGCGAGACACTCACGTACAGCGTCTGGAGTTACTTCTGCAAGACCCTGTGTATTTTCTGTCATACACGTCCCTCCCCTACCAAAAGGGGTTGTTTATGAAGGTGAACATATAAAAAAAAGTAAGAATTTTTATTATAATATCAAAGATACCAATAAATTTTGAAAATGATTACTTTACTATTATATATGGCTCACATAATAAAATTTTTTCAGAGTTTAGGAGTATTTACAATTAGGCACATTTACATCAGAATATAACTTTTAAAATAATCAATTTTTTGATTATTGATTCCACCATCAAAATTTCCCTTTATTTACTTTGAAGTTTTAGTAACTATATAGCATGTGCCAAGAACTCACCAAACAGGGGATGTCTATTAGCTTAAAGGCTATACAATCAATGCTGCAGAGACGCTCCTGTTAGTGAATAAATGATGAAGTTTTACCAGAAAAGATGCAGTCAAGAGAAATATTCAACAAAATACATAACTAAGAACGATCCTAGAATTAATATTTAATATTTTCATATTTTATAAATGTGAAAAAAGATTATATGGGTTAGCTACAGATATATAATTATTTTGACTAGTATTTTCTAGAAACTTTAAACCTGCGATCTTTTTACACTTGTCCACTTTGAGTTCATTCTTGTTATTATAATAGCACAGAGGACTACAGAGTAAATGTGCATTATTTTCTCAGTGTAGCCTGGATGACAATTCCTACTACTCTACTAAATGATGCTTATTCTCAATAATGTTACAGAAACACTCCCACAGGTATTTAAGGATACATTTACAAAAATGTTTCTAATTATGAATATTTAGAAACTCTTTACATCCATCAGTGGGAGAAAGGTAACATAAATACGCCATCTCCATACACTGGCCTGAAAAGAATGAAGCTGATCAGCACAAAGTAACGTGGACAATGTAGATAATACTTTGCTAATAAGGCAAATTACAGACCAGTAAGTGTCTCCCTCTCTCCCTCTCTCTCTCCCCCTCTCTCTCACTCTCTCTCTTACACACACACACACACACACACACACACATACACACACACCTGCACACTTACACACACAGATGTGGAAGGATACATGCCAAACTTTTAACAATGATTACGATGAGGATTTCTGGAGCGAGGCAATGAGAGAGACTTGGATGCTTTACATTTCCGCAGTGTTTGGACTTTTTATTCAATCAACATAGCCTACTCTCACAGATAATTTAAAATTGTCATTACGTATTTAGTAAAATAAAAAATATATACATGTGTGAATACACATTTTTATCTATGTCTTTTAGAGAGGTTGAAAGCATTTTAGTGCTATTATGTGCTTATGCCTTCTTATACCTTTAAGGACCCTGAAGGACCAACTAATCTCAATGAGTTTTTCACTGAAGAGGGAGCAGCATTGATTTACGACCTCATGTGAATGCATGTGGAGTCTCGATAGGTGCATATTAACTTTTGTGCAGTTTCCATTGCACACCTGCTCTTTACAAAACCACACTGTCTTCAAATGTGCAGAAGGGAAAATCCCATGCCGTTGACTTTGCAGTTTCATTTCTGAAACAAACTTCCTGTTGCACTAAACAAGCATAATTATTGGTTACAAAAAAATGTAAAACTATTGTAGAAAGAAGTTCTATGGGTCAGGAAAATGCCTGAAGTGTTTCAAGTGGTCTGGTGTTTACTATTTGGAATAAATGAAAAGTCACGCTCTAGAACTATATTTTAGTGACCCTGGTATTAGATAATGATAAAAATAATACATGTTGGCAGTCCAATATATAGCATTCTTCTTTCCTGCCTGAATTCTGCCCAAAAGAGAAATAAGAAAGGCAGAAGGGAGGCCACAATGTTACAATTACTACTAATTTGCAGATACTGAGAACATGGCTTACGCTCGTACATCTCCAAGGAAAGGACTTAATAATATTGAACCCCAGAATTAGGCTAACTTAACTCACAGTATTAACGGCAGAACTGGATGCCACAAGCTCTCTCTCATGGAGTCCCACCACAGTAAAACTACAGGAACAGAGGAACCGGGTGGAACGTACGTACGTCCTCTGAGGCAAGCCAGCTCCAGAGACAGAGAAGGAAGGGGCTGGGCTCCACTTACCCTTCCAAACTCCTCCATCAGACTGAGTCGCTCTGCCTAGCCTTGAATAAAAGAGGAGGAGGTGTGTGGGGGTGCAGGAGGCTAGGAGGGTTAAACCGGGGAAACAATTTCCACAGGAAAGAAAAGATCAGGAGTAGAAAGGATTGCATGGGCCTATCTCAGTGATGAGAATACACCACGTTTTTGCAAATAATGTTGAAAATATACTATGAACTTTTATCTTCTTGGTAGTGAAAACATAGAATTATATGTAGGCTCAATGACTGGAATAAATATTTTCAACACTATTTGCCCCTGACTGTGCTAGATACAAAGACTGACAGAAAAACGAGTAAGTGGAGGGAGTTCCCAGTCTGGAGGGATAGAATGATACGACACATAACTATCACATAATCTGATTAACAATGTAACAGAATTACAAGCATATTCTCGATGAACACAGAGAAAGAAACAGTAGAGGAAAGCTTTCACAATTTAGTATGCTTGTTTATTCCTCCATTTATTTATTCAATGCCTACTATATTCCAAGTTCTGTACCCAAGTATTAGACCGCTGGAATACAATGATAAACAAAGTAGATAAGGTCCCTCCTCTTACCGAGAACACAGTGGAAATAAACTAAAATAAAGATGTAATTACAAAATGGAATCTGTGTTATAAAGGAAAAAATAGAGTGCTCTTAGGAAAAATAACAGCAGTTACAGAATTTAGATTACAGGGTATAGGAAGGGCTTCTCTGAAGAAACATTTCAACTGAGACCTACAGGAAGGGTGATGTCCCACCAGGCATGATATAGGCAGGCAGAGTGGTGAACAGATAATTTTAGGACAAGGAAAGGCAGGAGACAAAGGTCCTTAGATGGAAGAAATCTTAAGAGTGCTTGAGGGAGCAGAGTGAGATGGGGATCATGGTTGAAAATAACATCAAGGATGTGGTCAGAGGCTATATATCATGACAAGTCACGTAGGCCGCACTAAGGACTTTGGGTTTTAGGATGTGCATTATGAAGCCACTGAATGATTTTAGTAAGAAGGATGACGATTTACAATGGATTGCAGAGTGCATGAGCAGATGAAGGGACAGTAGAGGAGAGACTGTTACTGTGATCCGGGTGGAAGAAGGTGGTGGCTAGAACCAGGATGTTAGCAGTGGAGACAAGAGTAGAAGAACTCAAGAAATATGATGGAGGCAAAAGCAACAAAACTTGGTGATGGATTTGGGTAGGGTAAAAATGATGTGATTTGTGAACATGTCAAAAATGCCTGCTACATTTTAAATGTGAGCAATACCCAGAAGAGATGACACAGTAGCTGGGCCTTGGGAACTTCATTGGATTTTGGCTGCTGGAGAAGAAAGAGAAGGGTACAGAGGTGTGACAGCCAGTGGCATATTTGAAATTCCACAAATACATTTGGATGTACTAGTAGCATAAGGCATGTGATAAAAATGCAAGGAGACAAAGGACAAGCAGACTATGAAGGCCCTTCAACTTCTGACAAGTGTTTTGTTTGTGTGGTTAATCAGGGCAGCATCACTCCGAATCTATTTCTACTTGTATTAGATGTGGGAATTTAGGGCTGGAGCTCAGGAAAGAAGGATTAGGCACAAAAATTTGGAAATTATCTGTAGATGCTAACTAAAACCATTAGGCCAGATGAAATTGCCCACGCAGAGTACGAAGGAGGAAGATAATCCATGATTAACCTCTGCATTGAAAGGAGCAGGAGAAAAAATGAGGAAGAGGCTTGAAAGGCATGACATCCTCAGATAGTATGAAATAAAAATAAGATCGTAAGTAATTATATACTTATGTCTAGTAATTATAGAACATTTACTGCGTGCTAAGCACTGTTCTAAGGGATCCATATAAATTAAGTCATTTATTTTTTACTATAATCTTGTGAGGAAGGGGCTATTATTAACTTCACTTTATAGGTGTGGAGACTAAGGCATAGACAAATGAAATTGCTTCTCCAAAGTCACTAACCTAGTAAATAGCATAGCTGGGATTCAAAGGATTTGTAAGCTTAACCTCTATGCTTACTTGCTCTCAAGACCCCGAGCTTTATCATTTCTGCCCTCCCTCCACTGTATGTAAAAACTAGCTCAGTCATGGCTTTATAAGCCTTCGGAAGCTTAGTAATTAATCCAACCCCCGGCTTTAATGTTAATCACAGCAATATTCTACAAGTTAGCTGCCTTAACATGTGTTAATTAATGATCCCACATCTTCAATACAGAATCTTTTTAAAAAACAAACATCTTGGTGTTTATAAATAAGGAAAGATTACCTAAAGCAGAGACCGTTAAACCACTGTGATGTAGTGTTCTCTACCTTAATGAACGTTATCAAAATAGAGTTCAACCAATCACTCCCACATGGCAAATTAATTAAATAAAAACATAATAATTATAAAAGAATTCAGTAATATAGACAGAATAAAATATGTATCAAAATTTTCTAATTACTAAAAGTGCAAACAATAATCTCATAGAGATGAACTAACATGATCTTTTTTGTAATTGCTTTCTTACTCAAGTTTAATAAAAGTATAATTATAATAACCTTAATATAAAGCTGGTTGTCAACTGGGGACAATTTTTCCCACACCCCCTGTGCTCAGGGGCCGTTTTTGGTTGTCACAGTTCGGGGGTTGGTGAGAGGTGCTACTGGCATCTAGAGGGTAGAGGCCAGGGATGCTGCTACATGTCTTCCATTGCACAGGACAGCTCTCCACTACAAAGAAGAGCCTGACTCCAAAGGCCAGCAGTGCCAAGTTTGCGAAGACCATATCATCCATACTGGTGGCAGCTAAACCTTAAAAATGATGAAAAAGGGCAACTATTACAGAATTCGGTATATATTTGAACACATGGATGAAAAAGACTATTCTTTCGAAAATGTAGAGATAAAACCAACTTGGTTTTGGCATTCATGATAAACTTGAATACATGTCACATCACTTCTTGCCATCACTGGCTTATTATTGCACTAATTATAAGACTGATGGGGTACATATATCTTTATGTATAAATGTTTTCAGATTTTGGGGGGTAGATACACAGAATAGAGATTGCTAGGTCATATGGTAATTCTATTCTTAATTTTTTGAGGAACCTGTATACTGTTGTACCAATTTACATTCCCACCAGCAGTGTATGTGGGTCAGCACTGTTCACTGTGGCCAAGACAACCAGTGTCCTTCCATAGATGACCGGATAAAGAAGAATGGCACATACACACAATGGAATATTACTTGGCTGTAAGAAAAGATGAAATATTGCCATTGCGACAACATGGATGGATCCTGAAATCATCATGCTAAGCGAAGTAAGTCAGAATACGTCAAGAACAGTATGACTTCACTCATATGTGGGACGTAAAACTCAAAGCAACAAAGGAATAAGACAAACGTACAACGAAACAGAAACTCATGGACACAGACAATAGTTTGGTGGTTGTCAGAGGGGAAGAGGGGAAGGAGGGTGAGAGAAGAGGAAAAAGGGGGTCAAATAAGTGGTGATGGAAGGAGCAGTGACTGCGTGGTGAGCACACACTGCAATATAGAGATGATGCAGTGTAGAAATATACACTGAAACCTATGTAATTTCACTAACCAATGTCACCCCCAAAAATTTAAAAGAAAGACTAGATTGATGGTTCTCTTTTCTAAAATTTTTACACTCAGCACTTTGACTCTGCTCTTCACACTTGAAATAACATGTATAGAACATACCACTGTGGGTAACTAAGCTACACAAATCAAGGAATTTAAAGTGGGAATTCATAAATATTGGCATTTCATTTAATTGCTAAAATCTAAAGAATGGATTAGGTATATGGACTGATGCTTCTTTCTATCCAAATTTGCTCTGCTACTATCAGTGAAGGAGAACACACTCTCAAACAGACTCTGTGAATTTAATTTTAACCCAGGGCAAATTTTTATGACTGAATGATAAACCCACAAAACTGCAGTTCATACTGGAAACCTTACACTACTAGCTACAATGATACCAGTGGGCATTACCATTTTTAAAAGTGTAAATAAATTAATGAGCAGATTGTTATTATAGAAACTCACTCTGCATCACACATACCACCCAAGAGATTTATATTTTATGCTTACAAAACTTAACATAAAATTAAATTGCAAATATTTTCTCACAATCTACTAAAATTATGGCCTAAGGCAGGACTCTGTTAATATGAGGAATTTGTTCAGCTCTAGTGGACATATTTCCTATGAGTTATATGAAAGAAGGTTTCATTTGCTTCTTCATGGATTCAGTAATGAGGTTTCTTTTGTTATGGTAAGTCTAGAAAGTATAGAAACTCCTTTAAAATTAAGCCACCAAATATAACACTGAATTATTAATAAATAATAGCCAAATTAATAAACTGTTTTCCTCCTTTTGTATATGATTACATCATTTGAAACATCAGGCATTCTTTCATCGCCCAAACACATAAAAAGCATCCAACTATGTCATACAGAAAACACATTTTCATTCTTTAGGCACAACACCAGAGAAACAAACTTGAAGCAAAATAGTAGCTTGTGATTTTTCTCCTCCTGAAAGCTAGAAAGATAAAAAATGACTTCAATCATTTCCAAAAGAAAAGTTAGGAATAACAGACAGGAGAGTTGTGGGACCAATATTGGACTTAATCTATTAGGATGTGAATAACACTGAGTCCATCAGGTATAAGAAAAGATCAAATTGATTTCAGTATTCTCAACCCATTGGATCATAAAATTTATGTGCAACACTCTCCCGATAGTGCAGTGTTCGCTTATTAGCATGTTTCAGAATACACACAGAAGAAAGCAACATCTTCATCTGGAACTTAAAAAACTATGTGTTTAGCTTTATGCTGAAATCTCTTTGGCAACTGGAAAAATTACCAGATTTTGCACCCAATTATGATAGGCAATTCTTACCTTAAACATTCAGCATCATTTTGAGGCTTTTCATTGATTTTTATTTTTTCTGCTTCTAGGTATTTGGTAGTACATATGGCTTCATTCTTTTTATCTTCAAAAACTAAACAGTTAAGAAAATTCTCATAATCATTCAAAATTAAACAAAAAGGTTGTCTTTATTCATTCATAAGAATAATCTTCTAATTTTTGGTGCTTCATGTAAAATGTGTATATTAGTGATATTTATTTTTCTACTTTAATATATTAATAGCAATTAAAGGCACAGAAAAAGCTTAAATTAAAAGTAGCAGGTATAACACTGATCAATTCTTTTATACCTAGTCCTTTTTTATATCAATAGCACTATATCCCAATAGGTTGATGCATTTTGAAAGAATAATATGACCCTATCATGTGTACATAAATATACTCATTAGCAAAATAAACTAATGCATAAATGTAATACCTTCAGTTTTTCTCTGCAGAGTAAATAATTCTTGCATTAATTCATTCTTTTGATGCTGAAGTTCATTTAACTGGCTATTGTCATGTTTCATTGTCTTTATTTCTAAAAACAAACAAAAATCACATTTGAACTATTTAGGCTTTGCCATAAACATGGCAGCCTTACTTTTTCTTGGGTAGTTAAAAGTTAAGCAGCATATGGTCAATTTTAAGACTGAACTGACTTCCCTTGGTCACCCAGGAACTGTTTCTAATAAAGTGAACAAAATTAGTTAAAGCACCAACTGGACACAAAAGAATGTTAGTTGATGGTTAAGACTGCAAAGAAAGAATTCAAAATAATGTATCACCAAATGAAAGAATCTTCCCAATGAGATAAGAAAACTCTATCCTTCATAACTGAAGCATATTTAAAAATCTGCATAGTATTCACTATATGGCTAAAAGTTTCCACAATATTGCTGATGTTTCTTCTACCCAGAATGCCTTCCTTTATTCTCACAACAAACTCTCTTATGTTTTATATTTAAATTTTTATCACAAAAGGGTGCTGTATCTTATTAAATGTTTTTACTGTGTTTTTGATTAGTTTTTATATCTTTCACTTATCTCTTTATTATATCCATGTCCTTGACTACAACAGTTGTAAGAGCAATTTTAAGTCTTTCTTTGCTAATTACATCATTTCTGTGTTTTCTGGGTATGTTTCTATTGACTTAATTTCCTATGAGTTACAATTTGCTGCTTCTTTAAATGCCTAGTGATTTTTCATTGGATACGAGACACTGTGTTTACTATTTTGTTAGATGTTTGAGTTTTGCTATCTTCCCCTAAAGCATGTTGATGTTCGTCATTTAGCAGGCAGGAACTTATGAATCAGGTTCAAACCTTGTCTTTAATAGTGAGTCTAGAATACCTTAAATCTAAGGCTAATTTAATTCAACTATTAAGGGAGGACTCTTCAGTTGAATGAGATCTTTCTATTCTGACAGGTTGAAATATGAATATCTGTCTTCCCTTACAGGAATGTAGGGCAGAGATTTTTTTTTTTTCCTTTTTACTTATTGCAGTGCCACCAATGCCTCTAATAGTGTGTGATACACATACACACAAAAATACAATATACCACTAATGAATGAACAAATGGATGGACTAAGTACATTTTAGAAATGCATTGGTAAGCAAAACACAGTTCCTATCCTTACACATTAGCAGGCGAGATAGACATGAATCAAGTAAGTATGTAATTACAATACTCTGAAGAAAATGGTTTAGAAAAACCATGAGATAATATAATCAGAGGAAATGATCTAATATGGGAGGGAGGGGGGTGTTAGTGAAGGAATTCCTGAGAAAGTAACATTGGAACTGAGACCAGAAGAATGACTGAATTAAGTAAAGAATAAGAAAAATATTCCAATAAAGCATATTCAGAGGTCCTGAGGCAGGAGGAAGCATGGCATAATCTAGGAAACAGGAGAGGCCAGTGTGCCTTCAGCACAGGAGGCAAAGGCCACTGGGTGAGGCTGAAAGGGGAGAGGCGCTCGGCTGCCCGGAGAGGGTAAAACAAGTTGAGGAACTTGGGTGCTATGTTTACCATGATATTTTTAAACAGAATATAACTAAATTAAAAGGTTCATTATAATAGTTCAGTACTAACAATTTCTTTTTAAAAATATATTAGTGTTAAAAATGTTGGCAATCTTAAGGGGTAAGAACAGAATCCAACTCGGGTTAAAAAAGAATAAATCAAAGATGTCTGGCAGTGAAGAAAACACTCTGAGCAGTACAAAATAATAAAGCAGCTATGGATACTCAAAGGTGAGGATTGTTCAAAACCCAGTGAGACTGGATGACTAATCATAGTTACAGGCCAAAAGCTCAATGGCAAAGGTCAGAGGGGGAAGCCAAGGGAAGGAGGACAAGAAAGGAGAAAAATCAGGCATCAGGATGTAACAGATGTGGGGGCACAAATTAGACGAGGGAATGAAGCACACCCTCTGACAGGAAGGAAGACAGATGGAAACTAAAACTGCTCTGGAAAGGAACTGGTTCTAATATCTGCTCAAAATTTCAACAACATCAGAAAGAAAAAGGCACCAGAATCAGTTTCACAGGTGAATTATTTCAAACCTTGAAAGAACAGGTAATTCTAGTATTTTACATTTTTCCAGCTGGAGAAAGAAGGAAGCTTTTACATCCTTTCTATTAAGTCAAATATAACACACACAAAAAATGTTTAATCTCACTTATAAATAATTGATTCAAAAATCTTAAAGAAAATATGATCAAACAGAATTCAGCAATACATGTTATTTGTTAATAAAATTCACTATGTTAATGAAGTGGGAAAAGCATACCTGATGTCCTAAAAGGGGTAGGGTGGGTGAGGACGGAGGCATGAGGAGGAAGAGAGAGCTTCAATCTGGCATCGTGATTAACAGTAAAATTTCAGAAGTATTTCTATGAAGAGTAGTAATAAAGAGGGGTATCCAACATCATCAATGCTCAAGACTGAGTATTTGTGTCCTTTCAAAATTATTATGTTGAAATTGCATTTACAATAATTAGTAATACTTTAGAAAAATAGTAACAAAGGCAAAGACAAGAGAAATATATGTGCTGTTTTTAGATAGGAAGACTCAAGATTGTGAAGTCATCAATTCTCTCTTAAGTCATTAATAAAATTAATGCAGTTCTAATTAAAATACAAGATTTTTTTGAACTTGATAAAATGAGACTTAATTTTATCTAGGGAAACACAGAACAATCAATAATAGAGTAAGGATAGAGGGTCGTTCTGCTAGATATTAAATCATACCAAGAAATTAGAATAATTAAAAAGCAAAGTAGACAGAAAGGATAGAGCACAGAAAGACACACATAAAAATATAAATTTTAATATATGATAAATGCAGAATTTCAAATTGGTTGGAAAATGGCAAATTAGGTAATAAATAGTGTTAAATAACTGCCCAACCTTTTGAAAAAAAGAGTTGGATCCCTAAGCTCTTCTATCAAAATAAATTCTGGATGGAATTAAAATATAAGTAGAAAAAAGGAAACAGAACAGTACCAGAATAAACATGGGTGATATTTCAAAATTAATGTTGCACAGAGAAAGGCTTTCTAAGCCAAAGAAAAATATCCAGAAGCCAAAGAAAAGATTCATTAAGATGACTGCAAAAATTTTAAATTCCTACATGACATTCAGATACACCAACAGACACACACACACACACACACACACACACACGAGCATAATCAAAATGTAAACAATAAACCAGGAAACAAGATTTATAACACATGACACAGGACTGATTTCCTTAATTTACAAGAGCCCATATAAATCAGTAGGAACAAAAAAATTAAAAGATGAACGAGGAATATGAACAGATTGTTCACAGAAATAAAAATAAAAGTGGTCAATAAATTCAGAGAAATAAATCGAATGTTGTACAAAATCAAAGAAATACTAATTAAACCAACAATGAAAATAATATCTTTATTACTTGTCAGATTGGCAGAGATTAAAGTTATTGATGACACCCAGATTGGTAATCGTATAGGACAATAATATAGGAAAACGAGCACTCTCCTATATAGTTGATAGGAAAGTTAATTAATTCTGCTTTAAGGAGCCCAAGTTAGCATTAAATCTCTTAATATTTCCCTTTGACCCAGCAGTTTTGTTAATAGATTTTGCCACACGAATATATGAATGGAAGGACAGTGAGATTCACACTCAGATAATTAGAGGCCCCTATTGATGGTCACGTAGGCTGCCTCCTGATTTTTATCTTTATTTTGTTCTGGTTGCTTCTCCAAACTCCACCAGTCCTGCCATCTGTGCACTGCTTTCTAGCTCCTCTGGGAACTTCCCTTCTCTCCCAGTCTTCAATTCTTCCTCTCTACTGACTCCAATCCATCAGCGTTTAAATACGTTAACATACCTCCCATCTCAAAAAAGAATGAAAAAAGGACGAACCCGCTTCCCCACTAAAAACCTTCTTCTGGCATCACCTCCCCCTCAATTATCACACTCCATCTCATCCATATCACATCTTCTCAGACTTGCCTGCATCACCGCCCCGACTTCTGCCTTCCCCCTGCTCAGGGCGTCACCACATGGCTTCTGCTCATCCTCTCTTACTACCTCCATGGCTGCTTCTCCTAAAGATTACCCTGGACCTCAAATGCCCATGTTTAGTCCTTAACAAGGACAGTTTGGCAGCATTCAACGTGGGTCGATCACTCCCTCAAACACTTTCTCCTCCCAACGTGATACCAACTTCACACCGTAAATGTGTCCACCTATCTTTTGTGAAGCTCTTTCTCAGACTCAGCTGGAGCTTTTTCTCTTCTTACCTGGAAAATCTTGGTGTCCCTCAGGGTTCTATTATTTTCTTTCAATACATTCTCCGTGGCTGACTCCCCAAATTTAATTGTTCCAGCCCTGACCTCTCTCGGAGCTCCTGACTCAAACACCCAACTGTCTGACATCTATACTCAAATCTCTCAGTTGGCTAATCCCTATCACCCTTCAGATCTCAGTCTGAAGGTCACTTGCTCAGGGAGCTCGTCCTTAACTACCAAGTTCAGGTTATGTTCCCTTTTTATGTGTTCTCGTGTCATTTGGTACTTCTCCTTTTGAAGCAGTCAGCAATTTATAGTTACCTCATTCATACTGCTGGAGCTAGAGTATTAAACTAAACCAATTCCCTGCTATCATGGAGATTCAAATTTCACAGGAAAATGTTATGAAATACCTAAAGACAGACTTTCTGAAAGTACAATATAAAGAGCCAACTGTATTCGGTTCCACCGGTTCCTGAGGTTGTTTTATGTTTGCACCAGTCTTTCCCCTTTAATAGCTTCTATCACATTGTACTGCAAACATCTGCTTATTTGATTCCCTCACTTTTTAGGGACCTAGAACAGTCCCTATGATGTAACAGTTAGTAAACAGATATTTGTTTATTGCACCAATTTCCAAATGCTTATATGTTACACCTACTTCTAAAGAATTTGAGACTGCTTACAATAAAAGATACATATCTATTAAGACAAATAAAATTTTTAAAAAGCTATGCAATGGCCCAATTTGCTTACTGATAGGAGTAACACTTCTAGAAAACCCACTGATTCAAAATAAGTTATTTCATTAACGCCAGATAAATGACGTAGTATTATGTATTCATACCCTTTTTCAAAATGTTTGCCTGGTTTTCTAAGTCAGATATTTCAATCTTCATATTTTTCTTCATCAAAATCTCTCTTTTCTTTGTTATTTCATACTTATTATTGAAGTCTGTAATTTCCTTAATAAATTTTTCTTCCTCCTCTGTCACTTTTTTGGTCCTAGCCTCCTGAAAAACAGAAACAAAAGACCAAATACAGGTATTAATTGCAATAATATTTTTCTTTAGTATTTTAAAATGCAATCATTTGGAATTATTAACAACAAAATATAGTATACTTCTTGGTTGTTATCACAAAAATGCTTTACTCCTCCAGCAATATTAATAAAACATTAAACCTATTATGTAATAACAATCAACTATTTTCACATGAAAAATTTATTTTTAATGTTTTGTGGAAATTACTGATGTAGAAATTTTGCCACTTGTCGTCATATTAATATATGTGTTTGTGCATTAAGCTTATAACCATATATGCCATTTTGTTACTGCAATATAAATTTGATGGTAAAATAATAAAATGACCAAACTTGAAAATAAAAATCTATACTCAAAGAAATTATTGCCTTATAGAAAAAAAAGAGAAAAGTAAACAAATAAGGAAATCGAAGGAAACCTATTAAAATGTATACAATGAAGGTAAAATTATATATTTATTTCAAATTTAGTTCTAAATAACAGTTTATATTTTGTGAAATAGCAACATGTAATATTAATAAGGATTTCCAAAAACTTTGGACAATGATGGGACCTAAACATTACTACATTTTTCTATTTTTTCTAAGAAACACCAACTAATTATGAGTTACATTTGGAAACTGGCCATATCATTTGCAAACTACTGATGGTTGATTCTGTTGATTTAAGTTATATGTTTTTAATATTTTAAAATGTATTTTCTTTGAAACATCAATTAATTACAAATCCCTAAATTGGCCCTGTCATTTAAAACTACTGTGTCTATTGGCTCTGACTTTATGATAAAAAGATAAAATCTTTCTTTTCACCCACATCCATAAATATGCCTAAGTGTGAACCTCTCTGCTTTTCAGAAGCATTAAAACCAATGTCTAGAAGCCTAAGCAATTCAAATCAGTTGCACTGTTTCTTTTATGCTTATTACAATTGCAAATAATTTCCATATTGCATCCCTGCCAATAGAATTCTTTCAAACTATATTACTCTACCAACTGGTTTTAAATAGCACTTACTCTTTTTCCACATCTGAACAGGACTCTCTGCCAATATGTGTATGGATAATTTTTTTAAAGTATACCTAAGTGTATTTAAATACTTTTGTTATAGCTGGTGAAACAGAATTTTCTAAGTGACTGGAGACTTACAAAGGTTTGAAGAAGCATATTCTTTTGGTTTGTAATTTCACTGCACTGTCTTTCTAAGGCATTTTCATGAGTTTTCAACAACTGTAAGAGGAAGGATTTCTCAGAAAACTCCTGAACCTTAAAATGAAAAAATAAAAATCAGAATGAAACAATTAGACATTTTAGGGTACCTGAGTTGATAGAACAGATCTGTATAGTATAGAACACTTTCTATATTATCTTCAAAATGTAAAATATATGTGTAAGTCACATTAAACATCTCATTTTATATGTATTATAATATTTCTTAAGTTCTTCATAATTAAATTTTTTATAATCTCTTCCTCCAATAAGACTGCAGACTCCTCAAAGGCAAAGAATTTGTTTTTCCTTTCCAATATCTAGCACATTTCTTAGCTTAGGTACTAAAGGTTTTTGACTAAACACATTAAAATCTGCTTCAAGATAGCTTGTTTTAAAGAACAAGTTTCTATTATCATCACTTATAAGGAAGATATGGATGAATAAATCATGTATAAAATATGACTAATAAAATAATGAGATAAAATCTACAAACCAAAGGCAAAAACTCAATCCCATGACTATAGTTATACTAAATAAAACGCAAATCTGCTAAAAGGCTCACATGGGTTTTAAGAACTCACTTTTTAATTTTACCTAACTTGGTTCTAACGAGCAAAAGATATAATAAACATTAATATTAGATATGTAACTGTTATTTCACTTGGGCCACAAAGAATAGCATCTCTTGAGACTATGAATATTGAAATGAAAGTCAGAAAGTTGCACTACATAACACTTAAAAATAATGCTGAACAAGAAATACTCTTTCCACTACCTTCAGCACTGTCTCTCATAAGAAAGAATCGTTCTAGTTGGGGGTGGTTCTGATCTCCACAGAGAAAAGAAAAAGGAAATAAATTCAATTTAAATTGCAGAAAGCAAGGTTTATGTTAGCTCTAAGAACTTCCTCAAGGTGAGAGACAGGCTGTGAAATCTTTGTCCCAGAAGATATTGAATAGTAAAGAGCTTAGAAAAAGTCTAGTCCAGAGGCAATGAATTGGCCATTGTGCAATGATATGGCTCAAAAGTCCTGCAAATACTGGCATTAAAAAAGTAGCCAAAATAAAACAGAAAATATTATCTTACATGTATATATTATCACAGCACATCTGCTCACACTTTCGGTACTTGGTGCTGTTCTCATTGATTCTATCTTAAGAAGGACATCAACAGAGAAAGATTAGAGGGGTGAAATTTACATGACCAAAGGAATTCAGAAAGTACTTTTTAAATTGAGGGAAGGGACTACTGTCAGAGAAGACAGAAATTACAAATCATAAATTTAGATCTAAAAAACCATATAGAAATTGATAACAATGACAAACAAGAGTATAATCATGAATTCTATCACATTTATTTAGAATGAAAAAATATTTCATAGTTATTTAGTATGTATTATATAAATAAGAATAAAATGAATTCTAGAAAAGTCAAATACCTTACAAAGGTCATATAATTAGGAGAAACCCAGGATAAAATACAGGTCTTCTGACTTCCTTTCCTCTATCATGATGTTAATATGGAAATACTAGAACTACTTTAAAGAAATAAAGAGGTAATTCTGGAACTAAAAATGGACCTTAGTTTCCGTGAACAGCATAAATCAATAGTATACAAGTTTAAGGAAAAAAATAATCAAATACTAGGTTCACCAGAGCTTTTTAAGTGAAGGTTGCTTGCAGGGTGTACCTATCTCTCAAGAGTTGCTATTATTGATGGTAACCATGAAAACCTGGAAACATGCTTTGAGACCAAATATGGGGCAGGATAAATTTTGGTTTAATCTAATAAAGCATTTCATGTAGGAAGTCTTTCAGAATCCAAATTCCTGAATTCTGATTCTGTTTCTGCCACTAATCTGTTGAAAAAGACCTATTTTACAAAACCCCCAAATTGAGAAAATATTACTTATCAATTAAGAAAATAAGAGTTAAGCAAATGTATTATTCAAGTTCAGAAAAACCTTACTCAAGATTCAGAAATGGTGTTTTTGTCCCAGCTATCACTAAGACCTAAATTACCACTGAGATGACATTGTCTTTCTTAAGAGGGAAAATAAAGAATATTAAAGAAAAGCTATTAGACATACTCGCATTGAATTAGAATATTTTATCATAATCTGAAAAATTAAACCTGTATAACCACAACTGAAAAGCAAACAGCTGTTCAAAAGATTTATAATTGTACACCAGGGATCTATGTAATTTTTGCTAACCAATGTCACCCCAATAAGTTTAACAATTAAAAACAGAAGAATATAAAGCAATAAAGTCTGGAAAGTTTAAAGAAAAAATAATAAGATGGTTAAATCTATCATTTTCCGCTTCCCCTAAAATCCTTTATGAGTTATCCATTTTGAGGTCTTTGCTGCTGCTTTGTTTGTATCTTCAGTCTACTTCTTCATTCCCATGTTCTATCTCACACTTCATCTTTATCCTCTACTTCCCCATTTTCCTCTTTCAATCAACTGGAAAAAATCCCCGAGTCAATAACTACAGGAAAATTACAGTAACAATGATTGTGATCTGTGATAAAAACATTTAACACAAAAAGGAATTAGCAAGTGAGGAAAACAGCATAATAGAGAAAGGGGCAGGAATCTGGGAAAGCTCAAGTCAGGAAGGTCAAGAAAGCCTACAACATGCTGATTCACATGCTGAGCGCAGCGCTAAGTCATAGGGTCCAATGTTATTAACAGAAAACCTACATATTTGAACTAAAGGGACACAACTTTCCATCTGCCTAGTGCCTCTCTACCAAGAACTGAAATAAATTTTCACTGCCACCCATGTGCAGAAAGTTTCTTTTTTTTGTTCTTGCTGTTATCACAAATAATTTCTTAAATTATTTTTTACATTCTTGTGTTTGAAAACCAGACCTACTGACATGTAAGATTTAGGTAAATATTCTAAATATAATCACGAACATATTGATTGATAGATCGCAAGATGAGGTCATTTCATAGAATAAATTACCGTCAGAAACTTCTCTTACCTTTTGTTGCAAAAGTGATAAGTGGAGATCAGAATTGGAAAGATAGTAGAAGAGATGTAAAATCATGACTTAAACATTTTTGAGACAACTGACTGTATTTCCTAAGTTACCCAGGGACTGATCCCAAGGGACTAAAAACAATAAAAATAGAAAGGTGGAAGGTAACATAAATTTCTCTTTCTCATCTCTCTTTTTCCTGTGACTACAAATGAAGAAATAATGTTTTCCTGCAGCCTTTAACTTACATTCTAGAATCAAATAGCCAAGCTTCGTCAGAAAATATTGCTGTTTTGGAAAATTTTAATTTATAGCCATGCCAATACTCTGGTTAATTCTGCTTCTCTCAGCAATAAAGTTTCCCCCCACCACCACCCTTTCCCTATTTTATTCCTCATGGGATGTTTGATTTTTCAACAGAGCTACAGTTTCTCCCCTGAGCTGACTCATCTGGTCAACTAGGTCAGTTTCAGCACGGCCATGATTCGTGACTCTTCTCTACTCTTGCTGCCTGCGGGCCTTCAGGTATTTTTCTACCAGAAAAACTTGTAAATTGAAAATGACTGAGGATTTTAAATGAATGTTTGGATCCAAGTAAGCAAAGCACGAAGCTACTATTTGTTGTTGTTGTTTGAAACAATCTCAGCCTTTAGAAATTGACATTTTGCTGATTAAATGCTCTGCTCAATAGTATAACAGGCATTTGTAAGATCACAGAAATTGGGTAAAGAATGTGTTTATTATGACTATGATAAAAAGATATTTTTAACACTGGAGCACATCAAGGGGTATTGTATCACTAACAGATATTAAGGTTTTTCAAAAATTAGATCTATTTTTTATAAACATGTTTCTTCACCATAGATGCAATGCCTAAGGAATAACTCCCTATGACACCGTAATCTTAATATGGTAAGGAAGAATCAGTATTAGGGAATATTAGTCCTTACTCCTTTATCAGGATGCCTAATATGATCACTGCTATTTAATTTTATTCTGAAAGTTCTTATAAATGCAATATGGCAAGAAAAAGGAATAAGAGATATAATTATCTAAAAAGCTGCCACACAATTATCTCTCTTTGTTTGTTTGGGCAAATGCCATTATTATATACCTCACAGATCCAAGAAAATCTGATGAGCAACTATTAGAAATAAAGAAGAGTTTAGTAAAGAGGCTAGCAATAAAATAAATACCAAAAACTAAGTATCTTTTCCAGTTACCAACAATAGAAAAAAGCATGAAAAAGATCCTATTCACAACAGCAAAAATAAACAAAACAAAATAAGCAAGAACTAGAGATAAAAAGCAGCTCATGATGAAGAGAAAAACACTATTTTACAGTAACAATCCAATCTATTTTCTTACTGTAGTGGTCACATATTTCTCATTCTTTCCTCTTTTCTGTCTTCTCATGGCTATGAATATTAAATCAAATTAAGACAATAAAACTTCATCCCCATTTTTTGACATGTGAGTTTTCTCAAATAACTGTACATTGCTTATCATTAAAGAAGAAATTGAACTATATTTAAAGCCATGTAACTATTCTGAATCAAAGAAGCTGAGGTAGGTAGCCTTTCAAGTTATTAATATCTTGAAATAGTAATTCAGGCAAAAACAATTCCCAAGGTTATATAAGTACCAAAGGCTATATGAGAAATTTTTTTCTAGTAACATTGAGATCACAGGCACAGCTGTAAGTAACCAGTTTGCCTTTGACCTTTTTCATTCACCTTGTCTGAATTCAATTATGTAGACTCACCAAAAGATAAATAAAAAATAAGAACTCAAGAATGAGGAAGTTGAGGCATTAAGGAATTTTATAATGAACAATTTTGGTTGATATGGCAGTCTAAGCAAATGTGGAAAGGACCTACTTTCTACTAAATATAGACAAATGTTGGATAACATATAACTAATTTAAAATACATGTATATCCTTTACATAGCTAAGCTGAAAACAAGAGAGAGAAATCATCATGTGGGAAATCATCATGTTAGAATTCAAATGCGAGAGGCATCTTTGAGATTGGATGAAGGCATCACAGGCTAGGGTTTTAACTGCCTGCATAAGACCAAAAGTTAAGGCCAAAATCTGATAATTAAGTTCACAAACTTGCCGTGTGCTTACTTGGCAGCACTATAAAAACAACTCCGTAAGGTGTCATAACCTTGGCAAGGGTAGCACGACAGCTCTGATGGCCATTCCAGAAAAAGAGTTCCAGAGCTGCTTTGAAGAGTGGACCAGGCACTGGCGTCGGTGCACAGCTTCCCAAGGGGAGCACTTCCAAGGTGATGGTAGTGATATTCAGCAATGAGGTGTGTAGCACTTTTTCTAGGATGAGTTCGTGAAACTAATTGTCTGAACTTGTATAGTTCAAGCACTGGCCTATTCAAATTGTGTTCTAGTTTCTATTTACGCTACTTCTACTTGATAAATTGGTCAATAAATGCCAAGTCAAATATTCAAGTAAATATATTTTCATTGTTATCTGCAGACACATAATTAACTGAGAATAAAAATCAAGAAATCAATTTATGATTACTTCATTTCTTCCCATTAGTCATTTACATTATTATTGTGGTTTTACTTTAAAAATCTTTCTACATATACATACACACACACCATTCTGACTATATCATAAATCAAATTATTTCAATTACAAATTAGTATTGTATGAACTGTGACCTTCATGTTAATTAATAAGATACAAGTGCATTATTATCCACATACATGAACTGATTAAAAAGCAATGCACTTTTGTGAACCTATATTAATTAGTAATTTCAGCAAATGTTTCTAAACAATGTTAGGGATGTGCTTTCCTCTCAGGTATAAATATTTGAATCTGTAATTTTTATGTACGTGTATATATTAACAAATTACATTTCCATTTTCCAGCGAAATAGGCTGCTAACAAAGAAAATATTACAAAGAGTAAACCTAATTTTTTTAAAAGAAGACATTCAAGAATAAATTTTTTTAACATTTGCTATCTGTCAGGTCAGTATCTTCACCAATCCAGGAAAAATACATTTTGTACAAAAACTTATGTAAGTGACCTTTTAAAAATACTGCCCTAAACTAGATGCAGAATTTCACATACATGTGAATTTCATGAAAAAGGAAGTTTGAGATGAGCTGAAGAAATCTGTTTTAATAAAATTATGCTGTCACACTTTCATTATGGTAGCTTGTTTTTAAGTTATATGCCATGCACAGGTCATTTAACCTCTTGAGTTTCTTCCCCTATAAAGAGGATTAAATGATGCTGCCCTACCACAGGGTTCCTGGCAGGATTAAAGGGGTTCATACAGGTGTAGCATTTAGAACAGTGTCTAGCATTCAGTAAGAGTTAACTATGTATTACCAAATGTATATGTTTTGCCTATTCTCTTCTGATAGCTTCTAGTTACCAATCCTGAAAGTATCTTAATTCTTTTTAAAGAAAAAGAAAGCTACGTCATGACATTCTTAATGTTTTGTCCATCCCATCAGCTCTTAAGAGTTGCTGTTAACAGCTAGTTTATCTGCTACTCACAGGCAAAACAGGACCTAAGGTCTCACTGAATAATAGTTCCAAATTCTATTTTAAAAGACAGCACTCTCCCTATTACCTCATTATTAGCACTCATTAATTCATCTGAAATGTTAATGTATACTATGTGTCAGGCACTGGACACAGGCTTGGGAATAAAAAAAATGGATAAGAAAATATTTCCAGTTATATTGCTCAAAAAAACAAAAAGACAAAAAGAACAACAAACCAAACAGTGAAGGGTACAAACACAAACATTACGTATTGTTGTTTAATTGTAAGGCGATGCACTAAATGTTATAATAATTTTTCCAAGATCTCCAAAGGAGGGCTTCACTGGTGATGCTTGAGCAAGTCTTGGAAGGAAGAAAAGAAACTCCCCGGGTAGAGAAAGGGTCTGTCATTACTTTATTCACAAGGAGAACTGGAAATTCCTCACCGTGGTAAATTAAGATGGACATATTTTAAGCAAACAGACTTTACCAACAGATTTCCCATGGCACACTGCTTGCTTAGTATATCTTCGGGAGCTGAATAAATGTTTTCGTAGGACTGTCTGCCCCTGCCCACAGCCAAGCCTTCATTGTGATATAGTTGGATGATGCTTTTAGCCCCCATCCTCCCAGAGCTCAGAGATCCTCCGAAAACCGCCTTTATCACACTGCTCCTCAGTCAAAAGGCTGCAATGGTTTCCTCCCCTTCCCAGACATTAGCCCTCTGCTTTGGGAGATTTCTCTCCCAATATGCCTTGGGTATGTCTCCCTTTCATTCATATCCTCCCCTGCCCTGGAGGCTTCTGTCCTAATAATTTGCTTCTTCAAAATTCTACCCACCCTTCAAAATCCTCCTTCAAGAAGCCATCAGATTCCCTTGCTTCTACTTAAAAATAACAGAACTTTACAAATGCTGCAGAAAAGGGAGAAATGTTGGTGGAAAAATTATGCTTTTGGATGAAAGATATGTCCAAAATGTGGCAGAAGAATTGAAAAACGAAAGGCGGAGACTCATTTGAAAGTTACATTCAATTGTTACATCAACATAGCACACCTCTTGAATTATTTTTTATTCAAAACGTATACATTGCAAATGTATTTATAGAACAATTATTTTCCCAATGACATCATGCTCTTTTAAAACATTAATCATCCGCAACATGGCCAATGAATTCCTTATTACTAAACTGGCTTCTTGAGGACAAACTCACATTAGAATGGACGGTGTCACTGCACTCGTAACTTCACACATTCCCAGGCAGCACGGACCGCGCTAACTAGCCTGGCAGCGCGCTTCCTACTTGCAGGACAACTAGTTCAGTATCTTCAAAAAGTCAAGTTAAGACAAACTTTTTCAAGTGATAGCGCGCATGCTCCACAGGTCAATACCTTAGATTCCAACTTGATTTTCTCTTCATTCAGCTGCTCTGTTGCTTTCTTAATTTCTTCACGGCATCTGCTTATTTCCGTCCTGACTAGAATACAAAGGACACGCTTACCCACATCAATCCATCCATCTTTGAGTCCCCACTTTCGTCGCCTGCGATGGGTCACCTTTGAGCGGCCTTTCCCTGGCCGAGGAAAGCAGATCCCGCCCAGTGCTCTGACCGCTGCTCTGGGGGCTTCCTCCCGCCCCCGGCCCCCGACGGCAGACTACAGCCCCCTGCACACGCCCCGCGGCCCCGCCGACCTTCTCGCATCAAGCGGCGCCTCTGCTCCGCCCTGTGCTCCGAGAAGAGGATGTGCTGAAACAGGGACTCCAAACTCATCTCCGGCCCACGCTCCCGCGGACACTGTCTTTGCCCTTCAATGAGGATCCTGGAAAGCACACGACAGAAGGGTCTTTCGCAGACGGCGCCCACACCGGCCTCCCCCTCCCGGGACCCGGCACACGTCGAGGTCGGGGCCCTAGGTGGGACGGGGAGACGACCCTGAGGGCTCCCCCAGCTCCACAGCCTAGCGCCCGGCCTTTGTTTCCTGTATTTCCCGCCCTCGTGCCCTCTTCCGCCCGGGACTACAGCCCTCAACGCCGCCTCGCGTGGCTGAACGTGGCTGCCCTCGGCGCAGGCCTCGTCCCCTCACTTTCGTTATGGAGGCAAATAAACATGGAGGCCGTCAGCCTGGGCTTCTGAGCGGGTCTGGGCAGCAGCCCTTGCTGGGCTCGGCCTGGACCTCTCCGCCCCTTCTCCTCTGAGAGAGAAGGACCTGCCACTGCTCTGCCTCTCGGGAAAACGTGTACTCACCGACAACGCTGTGCGCCGCAGGCCTTCTGGAAGGCTGGGCCAGGGCCTCCGGTCGGCCTCGCCTGGGACGGAAACTACGGCGGCTCCTCTGACCCATTCTGCGTTCAGGTGTTCCCCTGTGGCCAGGTGGACCCCAAAAGACCTGAGGCCTTACCGTGGAGTTGGGGTGATCTACCTCCAAGGCACAAACACCCAGTACTGTAAAGTACGAAGGACCCGTGATTCTAAATATAAACTTTTGCAAAGTCTTATCCTTTGACTATGGGCAAAGACTGTTATAAATGTGCAGTGTCTGACATTCTGCCTTAATCATTCCTTGGTAATCAGGACGTATCTTTTTTGTCTGCTTTAAAATTAATCATTGCCTTTTGTAATCAAGCTGCAGTATTATTAACACTTCAATATCTGCACAGTATGTGTCAGAGACCAAAGTGGTTGCTAATTAAAGCTTAAACATGAAAGGCACCTTTGGGACTTTTGCATGGGATTTTTTAAATTAAAAAATAAAATATTTTTAGTTTTAGTAGGTCAAAATATTAAGATTATAATAACCGTTTGACTTTATTTCTGAATGTTCAATTGGCATTGTCTAAACTTGAAAAAGTAATTCCCAGTTAGAATGTATTTAGAACTAAGTAAAAGAAGGTAAATGTAACTTCTTTCATATCATTTGTATAATAGACTTAATTAATAGTATTTCATTAATGCTATAGTATAATCAGCTATCAATTTTAACCTATTCCAAATTTCCAACTTAATTTCCATCAAAGCCATGTATGCATAAAGTTTAATTTTTAAACTTTATTTTAAAAATACATACTGAAAAGTATAATGAAATAGAAGAGAATTGCCCACAAACATACCATTTAGATACAAATAATAACATTTTGGTTATTGCCTTTCAGGTAATCCTCTTCACCTTGCATCTTTCCTTTACAAACTTTAAAATATTATGAATAAGTAATAATAGTTATTATCATATTTCGTGGTGTATAATACGCTCCCACATATAATGTGCACCCACATCTTTGGCCCAAACTTTCAGGGAAAAAGTCTTTCGTGTTAATTTTTAAATTCAAATTCTTATTTGCTTATATTTAAGTACTTGTTTTTTTTGTATTATAAAAGAATTTTAGCATTTATTCTTTAACATAATTCATAAAAAACTGAAAGCAACAAAGAAACAAAAACTTGTGGACACAGTCAATAGTTTAGTGGTTACCTGAGGGTAAGTTGGGAGAAGGTGGGGGAGGTGAGAGAGGGAGTCAAATATTTGGTGATGGAAGGAGTGCTCACTCTGGCTGGTGAACACATAATGCAAGACATAGGTGATGTAATGTAAAATTGTACACCTGGAACCTATGTAATTTTTACTAACCAATGTCATCCCAATAAACTTAACAATAAAAAATGATTATGGTATTCCAGGGTATTATTTTGCATATGGATATTGTTATTGATTTCTAGAGTTAACACTTTCTACTCATAAGCATAAATCAGAATTAAAAACGTTTATATAGATACAGAAATTAGTACTACCCATGTATAATGCACATTCTTATTTTTTCCTCACAAATTTGGGCAAAAAAGTGCACATTATACATGGAAAAATATGGTACTTATTATGGTTATTATTTATTATTTGCCAGGCACTATTCTGAACACTATATATCTTTTTGAAATGATTTTTACTATTACCTTCATAGGATAGTTAAGGAAACTGAGGCACAGAACAGTTATCTTGCCAATGTGGCCTATCTAGTACATGGCAGAGTGAGATCTGAAACCAAGAAATAGGAAATCAGAGGCCACAAATTGAATTTTGGATTCTGCTCCTTTCCCCTCTTATTACATCACAAGCATTTTACCATCTCACTAATAACTCTTCATAAAAACATTTTTATAACTTTGTAATTCTCTGTCATACAAAGGCATGTGTAAAGTTTTGATATAGTGAAATACATTTTACTCTTTTATCTATTCAAGGATGGAAACTAAAACTGAAATTGTGGTTTAAACCATTTTCTTTGAGCACTCATTTAGATGCCTATGATCTGTGCCACAATGGCCATCAAAGACTAGGGCTTCCAGAAAATAAATTATATTACTAATTAATATCACTGCCTTCAGAATTATTTCCTGTGGACTTGCACAGGGAGCCTCCTCACAAGAAAGCTGGTTTTCAGAAGCATGCTGCTCTTTAACATTCTAATTTTATTAGTTACACTCAAACTTACATTTATTATTTAAAATGCTCTTTCAGTACTGAAACTTGGCAGAATGAAATTTGAGCAGCCTTTAGGGATCCCAGTCACACAAAAGTATGGAATAGAGAGAGCTGCTAGGAATTGTGGGAAGGGGGTTTGGGGAGAAATGGCTTCTTCGTCTTCTGCAGCCTTCTTTGCATCTCAGAATATTTTGGTACTTTGAAATCTTAAGTTCCAGTCTTCTTAGAGGAATCACAACTACAGACATTAGTAGGGCTTTTTATTTTACTCATTAGAGTGAACCTCATTATTTAAATTTTAAAAGTGTTTCATAATAATGTGTTACAAGTAACATCTTAAGATATAAAAATATCTATCTTTATTCATACATTTTCTATAGGATTAAGATATGTTTTCTTATAGATATTCACCAGAGCAAGAGTAGCATTTCTTTCATTTATGCCCAATAAAAATGATATACAATATGGTAAAACCAGGGCATACTATTTTCTGAAAATGCATCTTGTAAGTCTAAAAAAGAGAAATGATTCACTCAACAACTGTTTAATGAGTTGCTGCTATTTATTCAACAAATGTTATTGGGCATCTCCTATGTGCCATATTATAGAAACAATACAGGATTAAAAAAAAAAAAAAGAACAGAACTCCATAAAAAGTATTTTCTTCCTCTAGAGATTTCTAACCTCATTGAAGAATTACTATATTTTTCAGCATTTTGACAGCAGTATAAACAACTACTTTCAGATGTTTCAACATCTGTTCTTCACAAAGAAAGCCAATTATTTGCATTATGATACCCACATATGATTCTCAGATCTAAACTTTCCATCTGTACATGTTTCACCAAATTGCATACCTATGGAATATAAAAGTTAAGATTACTCATTGTCTCTCAACCTCAGACTTTTGTTCATAATAACTCTAGCACCTGGGTTACTGAGCCATCGATAACTGCTTTGCTAGAAGGCCTTATATAAGGCTATATCGCTCTTGTGATTTAAAATGCATTGCCTCCCTTTTCGGAGATTGATGACTTCCCTAAATTCTAAACCAGGCTTGCAAATATGCACTAGCTCAGGGCATATGTATTGGGATGAAAAGAAGAAAAATAATTCATTTATCTTATGTTTTTCTTAGGGCATCTGCCAAAAAAACAAAACAAAACAAAACCAAAAACCAAAAAACACCCCAGAAAACAAAAACCAGTAAGTTCAACCAAGTTTAACAACCATTTATTGAGTATCTACAAATGGAAAAATCTGTGTTAGGTACCACAGGGGATACAAAATTGAAAGGAACATGCCCTGCCTTCCTGGAAGTCATAAGCTATCAGGTGTGATACAGCATGAACACATAACTCCTAGGCAGCTTGTGTTCAAGAGTTATGCCTTTGTGCAATGGGAATATGGTAGAGGGAGAAAGGATAAGTCTGATGTAGGTGTTCTGGGAAGGCTTAACAACAGGGGACAATACATAAGCTGAATTTTCAAGGAAGGTGGGACACCAACAGATTGAAAGTAAGGGACGAAAAAAAGTAGAAAGTAAGATGGGGCTAACATTTGGCCGATCTTTAACATTTTCATCTACGTGATAGAGGACCTTGTAAAGTTTCCTAGCAGGTGAGTGGCATGACAGAGTGGTTTTATGCAGTTGATCTGAGATGGTAGGTTAGAAACACTAAAAAAGTCTCTTTTTTTAAAAAAAATGAATTCAACAGCTTTATGAGATCAATGCTTTTAATATTTCTACATTACAATCAGAGAACCAAGGCAGAGAGAGTTAAGTAACTTGTCCAAGGTCACGTACAGTAGCTAAGAAGTAGCAGAATCAGTGTTTGAACCCTGATACTTTCTCAAGATAAACCCTTTACCACTTCATTTACTGCCTTCAAAAACTAGACATTGAAGAAAATGAGGCTATTTCAGCAGCTTTAAATCATTTCAAGGTAGATACATTTCCTTAAAAACTGCTTATTACCAACAAATTAGTATATTTTCTGAAGAAAATTTCAGATGTCTAGAATTTGGATTAGAAGTGCAATGCATCTGTAATGAACTAAAATTAAATGTGATTTAAGGAAAAAATAATTGAGAATGGATTATACCTTGTTGAAAATGCTTATTTAACCAGCTACGTATCTACTACGTAAAACTAAAAGGGAACTTTCTATACAAAGTAGTATATTAGTTTCCTCAGGCTACTATAACAAAGCACTACAAGTGGGTGGTTTAGAACAGCAAAACTTTCTTCTCTCATAGTTCTAGAGGTCAGAAGTTTGAAATCAAGGTTTCCGCAGGGTTGGTTCCTCTGGCTTTCTGAGGGAGAATCTGTTCTTTGCCTCTTCCCAGCGCCTGGTCTTTGCGGTGATCCTAGGTACTCTTTATCCGCGGATGCATCACTTCAATGTCTCCCTCCCTTGTCCATTAGCGTTCTCCACGTGTCTCTGCCTCTTTGTCCCTTTTTATGAGGACACCAGTCACATTAGAAAAAGGGCCTATGCTACTCTAGTAGGACCCTATCTTAAGTAACTACATCTGTAATGCCCTATTTCCAAATAAAGTGACATTTTGAGCTACTGAAGGTTAGGACACAATTCAATCTATACAACAGATCTTGAAAGTTAAGTTGTGGAAATAGTTATGAGTTTTTAAAAATTTTTAAGTAAGTGATTTATTTCTATTTCAATCAAAGTATTCTTAGTCATTTAATGGACTTTAGAAAACATCTTGAGAATCTTTTTATTGTACAGATATTAACATTGAGGCCATGGTGGTTAATGGATTTCCCCGGCATTGCACAGACAATTAATGTCAGAGCTAGGTCTGGAACTCCATCCTAATTCCTTCTGTTTCAATGAAAGATCTTTTTGGTTCGACAGTGGCTTTTAACCACTTCAGTTAAAACAACTCCTCTTTTATCTTTTTTTTCTATATTGAACTCTCTAGTAAGAGTTCGAATAACAGCTAGAGTACAGAGCTGGCCTGGGGCAATGTATGAGTATCTGCTGCAAGAGCCTTTCCCCATTAAAGAGGCTAGAAGGATAAATGATAGGTAGGTAGGTAGATAGGTGAATAGATACAGATAGGGAAAGAGGCAGAGACAGAGACAGAGAGAGATACATAGATATAAGTAAAACACACATGCATACATACAAGGGCTGTCCAGAAAGTATCCAGCCATATAATATGAAAAATAGAGGCATTTATGGCTGGATTTTTCAGGACAGACCTACACACACACACACACACACACACACACACACACACATATACATACATATCTATCTATCTATCTATCTATATATATATATAGATATATATAGAGAGATATATATAGAGATAGATAGATAGATACACACACACACATATAAATAAATAATAGTAATATATAAATACAAATGTTTAAGACATCAATTTTATTTTCAGTCTTATACTTCTATAATAGAAATTTAAGTAATTGTCATTTCTTAATTACTTTGTTAAGAAGAGCAACCTTTTTAAGAAACACTTTTCTCATCAATTAATAAATGCTTACTATAGAAAATATGAAAAAACAAACATTTTTTGGTTATGAAAGGTACTGCATAATAAGGTTTCATTAACATCTTAGGAGTCCTTGGAAGATAAAAAGGTGTAGCGTAGCTAGCGAACTTGGATTTTGACAGTGTCAGATCCCAGAGCCCAGCATAGGGTCCAGGGAGGCTGCCCAGGTGCCTTACCCAAGAAGTAAAAGCCTGTTGACCCAGGAAAACAAAAACAAAACAGAACTTGGAAACCACTGTTCTCCACCTGTATAATTCACGTGTTTATTTAGTAACTATTTATTGGGTGGGTACCATAGGTAAGGCCAGTAAGAAGTGGGGACTCCAAAGATGAATGAAACAAGTGACTTGAAATCTGGTTGCATCAAGTTGCAGTTTCCATGACAATAAATTTAAATGGTTTAGGATTACCTAGAAAGAATTAAAAGAGAAATTTAAGGTTCATTTTTCCTTACCAGTTAATTACTCGTTTTAGTCATTACTGTATTTTTTGCTTACGTAATTAGTATATGGTTACTTAGTAAATAATCGATTTTTTAGTTGTTAAATAGGTCCAAATTTATACCAAGACTTAACATATTCTACTCTAAATTGCTATGAAGATTTCTATTAATCTGAGTGAATTAGTCATAGTGACTTTTTGGACATCTGGGATAAATTTTAATATTTTTGTTACTATCTGTTATTCACAGTGTCCCAGGAAAGTTTGAAAAAATTTCATATACATATAAACACAGTTGCGTATGTGTAGAGTGAACCATAAATCTTGTTTCTTCTTAAAACAATTTTCAAAATTGCTCGTTCATCAAGATAAAACTACTTTTTGCTCCCAGTGTTTAAAATGACTTTAGTGGCCTTTCATACAACGATATTACATTATAAAAGTCAGACATTGATTATCTGCATAATGCCAGTTCAAAATGTTTTATCATAGCTTACATGCATGGCTCATAAACCTTATCTTCTATTTAACATTGCCAGTGTGTTGATAATAGAATATGGAAAATCTATAAGATGGTTAAAGGAAATAATTAATTAACATTTAACTAAAAGAGCTCACTAAGAAACATGTCAAACAGAGAATAAGCTGATCGTTTCACAAGTAATAGTAAGCAGTCTAGGGATAGAATTAAAGGGAATGAATAAAAAGTGCAGATGGAATTTAAATGTCTATAAACAAATACGGAAATATTGCAAAATAAACTAAAATTACTAAAGTTGTGTATATATCATCATTTGAAATTTGGCAGTCTTGTAATTAACTCTGTGCCTGTTATATCTCATTATTCTATTTATGAAATGTGCATATGCATGGGTTTCCTAAACCGTGTGATAATCTACCTTTACCGTTTCCTTTTCCAAGGAGTTATCAGGGGGAAAAGCAGCAACAGCTGAGATCTTGCACTCCAGCACGTCTGAGCCTCCAGTGAATAAAGGCAGAGATGGTGCACATGGGATCCGAACACTCATAAAAAAGATTCATGGTGGTAGTCTTGGAAGAAATTAATAAAACCTAAGAGAACTTGTCAGAAGAATGTCCTAAAGATTATTTTATTTCGGTAATTGTTGTATTTTAAATGCTTTCATTTTCTGCTGTGATGTCTTCTATCTTACTTACAGATGCTATTACTCATAAAGTATGATATTTCAGTCCAGAAGGCTGTAAGTGTAAATGAGACATAATATTCTCATCTCGAAGCAGATAAGGGGATTCAAATCTCCTGCTTCACAGTGTAAGCTGATTACTGCAGAGGTCAGAAAGCTAGTTTCCGCTTCCTTTAAGCGCCAGCTATCCTGTTTTATGTAACTGACCACACGACTTGCTTTCTTTCCTTTATTCAATTCCAGCAGCTGACTGGCTGCCTGTCTCGATGGTTTTACAAGACGGACTGGGAGTTCGGTGCCTTGAGAGTGGCAGTACAGCTTTACGATGAGGCCATCAGGAATGACCACAGACATCACCCACCAAGCGTGCATTGAAGAAGTACTGTGTACCAGGCTCTGCCACAGAAACAAACCAGATAAAAGAGCTCTCTGCACTCATGGAGCCTACAGGGGCAACAAGGAACAAAGTACACACATTCATGAATTCAATCCACACAGAGTAAATGCCAGCATAAAATCTAACAGTGTGGGGCAGACACCTGCCATAGACAGTGTGGACAACACACAGACACTTCCACAGAGACCCCAGGCTACACAGGACTGGCATCTGAAGAACGGAGAGGAAGCCAGTGGGATCATCGCACAGATGGGGTTGGTGAAATGGTCAGGGTCCAACCATGCAGGGCCTGGAAGGCAATGGAAGGAGTTCAGATTTTATTCAAAATGCAGGAGAAGACCATAAGAGGGTTGTGTAGGGGAACGATTGCGTTTTAAAAATGAGATGACAACCACGAAGCACTGTTCTTTTGGTGGAGAGGTGACTGACTACACATCATTGGTTGGAGATGGAGGGTGTTGACTCAGCTTCAGGGCTCAGTTTGGTTGATAGTTAGCAACGTGACCCTGAGCAAGTCAATGATTCTCCTTCCCTCAATATTTTGCTTGTTTTCAAATGGGGATAGGAGAAGCAGTGCAAACTAAAGGAGGAAATAGGAGGGAGGAAAGAAAAAAAAATATTCAATGCTTACAGTTGGAAAGTTCAGATAGTAAATTAAAAAAACGACCAACTAAAAATATAGTAATAAAAGCCGGTAAGTGAGGAGTCCCAGTTCACACTCTGAAGCTCAATGTAGGACCCATAGAAGAGCAGCTAGAAATCTATTAGAATCATTGCATTGGCCACTTTCGTGATCGGTTAATATCAGGGCCTTAGGGAAGAAAAATTCAAGAGTGATGCCAGAATCCATGTGCAAAGGGGTGTGCACATCAGAAATTCACTGGTTCATCCATTGTAAAAATTATTGAAATACTCCGACAGTGGGTGGTAAATAACCGTGACCCTAGCCCTCCAGGGGGCTGTCCCATCGCCATGACTATGCAGGTCTCTAAGGGTTAACACCTGTTCAGAGTCAGTTCTGATTTCTTAGGGCCTTGGGCCTCTCGAGTGCATTGTCTTATTGCTGCTGTAACAAATCACCATAAACTTAACAGCTTAACACATACAAACTTGTTATCTTACAGTTTTGGAGGTCATCATCCATACAATGTCTGACTGGGCTCAAATCAAAGGATCAGCAGTCCTTCTGGGACTCTGAGATAGTTTTTTCTTTGTCGTTTTCAGGCTGTAGAAGTTGCCTGCCTTCCGGGGCTCCCGCCCCCTCCCTCCATCTCCAAGCCAGTGATGTAGCATCTTTAAATCTCTCTCCTCTCACATTCCTGACGCCCTCTCATAAGGACCCTTGCAATTACATTGGAACCACCTAGATACGTCAAGATGATCTCACCTTCTCAAGACCTGTAACTTAAATCACATCTTCAAAAGTCCCTTTTGCCAGATGAGGTGACACAGTCCTAGGTGTCAGAGAAAAAAATCCAGATATCTTCGAGGGGCCACACTTCTGTCTACCACAGTGGTTATATATTTTAAATATCATATCTGAGTGTATACGCTAAGTTACCTAGCATTCTCATAAAATAAAACTGAGAGTGTCACAGTCAAAAAGTGAGAGGCGAGGGGAAAGAATCTGAGTCATATGGAAAAAAAAGTAGGGCCGTATCTCAAAATCTTTCTGGAATACTGCAAACCTTTCATTATTCCACTCTGATATAGTAATTACTAGTATCAGATGGGTGAAATAGTTAAAAGGAGAAAAAAATTTATGGCAGTACAGAAAAAAAGGAAAGACAATGCAGATTATCACTCAGTAACCGAATCTCCAGGGGAAGGGGACAGAGCAAGGATCCCAGCGAGAGAAGGAGGGCATTCCAGAAACTAGTGGTGATGTGGCATCAGGGAATGTCCAACTTTCTCAGGGTCAATCGTCTCCTAATCTGCGATACTGAGCAACAAAGGAAGTGAAAAACAACAATTTGATTTCCTCTGGGATTGGTTCAATGAGGTCTGGGGAAATTTGAAGATGGGTATGCAATCTAGTATAGTTTATCTGCTCTTAGAGGGCAGGGCCATATCTGACCACACAGCAAAGTGCTTGCATGTAAATGTCCTGAAATGTGATCCAGGAGACACAGCAAGATGTGAGCTCCACAAGGGAGTGCCTCATGGTTTTGTGTCCCAGCTCCCGGATCAGGGCCAGGTGAAGAGCAGGTGCCCAGTAACGCTGTGTTGGATGAAGAAGAAGAAAATGAGTGTATGTAAAGGTTTGATGTAAACCACCATTTTTGGTGTGAACAGTGAACATTTAGATGTTCCTTTTAATAACCCATAAATGCTGGAAACCAATAGTCAGTTCGAAGTGCTGACGTTTTGATAGACTCTTTCAAAGCCTATGTGATCAATTGAATTGAAGAGGCCTGCATTTCTGTCTTATCAGTAGGATTGCCAGATTTGGCACATAAAAATACAGGATGCCCAGTTAAATGGCAGTCTCAGATGAACAATGAATAATTGTTTAGCATACATGTGTCCCAAATATTGCATGACAACCTACCCATAGAGTCGCCTTGCATCGTACTTTAGATAAATGGTACCTTTGTAAAGATGTTATGTTCTTAATGACGGTATTATTAAGGATGAAAAAGGAAGCGCTTTCACCAGATTGTGTTCAAAACGGGAGTAGGGGAAGGTGAAAGCCAACTGTGTCTCATTGTGCTGTTTTAAAAGCATGCTTTTCTGTGAGCGAGTGCCTGTGGAGGAAATCCAGCTTCTCATAAATTCTACAGAGCTCCCAGGTAGCTGCAGTCAGCAAGGGTAGACTCTGAAGGGAAGGTCAGGTAAGAGCTGCTGTATCCATATTACCGGAAGCAGCTCCACCAAAGAGCTCAAGAGAGAAGGAGAGAACCACCCCTCGGGAGCCTCGTTAGATTGCCTTTAGGAAAATGCCCCCCATCAGCCCCAACAGCCACTTTTACTTTATATGCACGTTGTGCTGGTTTCGTCCATAAAGCAGAGTTGAGCATACTCTTATGTATTAAGTGCTCTGTCTTCATAATGCCCTGTGGCTGCTGAGGTAATTCACTGTTTTTCTAGGAAAGGGCATGGTGTTGTTGCTGTGTTCATTTGTGCCTGATCTGAAGAGTCTCTATCGATGCTTTTTTTTTTTTTTCCCAGTAGGCATTTAGATGCTACCTGGCTGTTAGGCCTGAAAATACCAGATGGAGCTCAGGAGCAGAGCAGACCCTGTTGTCATAGAAACAAGATGCTAATCCCAGCTCTATGCAGCTGCCATCTTTATTCTTTCACTGTGAGGAGCTCTGATAGGAACAAGTTCTGATAAAATATAAAGATCCCCCTCCCTCTCCCACACTCGCCCACCTTGGAAAATACATTTCAAAACGCTGCATGGGTAACGCGTTCATCCCTCAGCTTACCGAGAGCCGACGACTTCGGACAAATGACTTGATTTCCAGGTCTTTTAATCACAGTAGAACTGGGAAGCCCATGCTTTGACATCATCCTTCCTTTAAAACACAGTGATGCATTTCTCCTGTCCCCAAATAAATGAGACAATGTCCTCTGCAGACAAGAGAGCCTCTGCTTTGATATTCCTGGAAAATGCAACCTCAGTGTCTGTAATCACCCTTTGGTTTCTGTACTCAGCAGGAGAATGGGGAGTGACTTCTCTGGATTCCTGAAGTCCCCAGAGTGGTCGGCAGGATGCTGAGCACACAGGAGGGCTGTGATGAATTCTTGCGGTTGATGGCCAGGCTTGAGGGATGCAGTTATTGGCGACGGTCCCATGCTGCTGCCTTTTCTGTTTTGGGCAATGATGGCATCCTCAAGGGAGCGTGACTATAAGGGAAGTGCTCAACACAGATGGGAAGAGGGCTCAGCAGTATTTTCCAGAAACAAGGCTGCTGTTGGGTCCCTCCGTAGATGGGGGTGGGTTATGCTCTAGGGCCTTAAAGGTCTGGCTTGAAGAGTCATGTTTAGCAACAAAGGACTATTAAAATTGTGGTTTAGGGTAATGATTTGTGTATTTATTTCCTATTGCCACTATAATAAATGGCCACTAACAGTGCCCTAAAATAATACAGATTTATTCTTTTACAGCCCTATGGGTCCAAAGTAAGAATCTGTTTCACTGGGCTCCAGGCAAGATGGCGGCAGGGCTGCTTCCTTCCGCAGGCGCCGGGAGAGAATCTCTTTCCTTGCCTTTTTCCACTTCTAGTGCCGACCTATGTTCATTGGCTTTTGGCCCCTTTCTCCATCTTTAGATCTAGAAAGAAGCCCAGCCTCTTGCTTCTATCATCACTTTGCCATCTTCTACAGTCAAATTTCCCTCTGTCTCCCTCCTGAAAGAACACTGATGGTTACATTCACAGCCCACCCACATAATCCAGAATCTTAACACAGCTACATCTGTAACTTCCTTTTTGCCCTATCAGGTGACAGCCACAGGCTCGAGAGATTAGGATCTGGATATCTTTGGGGGCCATTATTCAATCGACTACTGTTCCCAAACCTAGATGATCAGCAGAGTTACCTGGGAAGCTCTTCGAACAGAAAAATTCCCAGGCCCTCCGCTGAATTGATTCTATTAGAACTTCTTAGAGTGGACGAAGATCTGAAAATCTCTTTGTAAAACCCTCTTTGATGATTCTGCTGCAGGTTCCTGCTAAGAGCTTCTTCAGACTCTCTCCCAAACACATGCCTTGAAGATTTGCAACACTGCAATTGAGTTCTTCAGGGTCAATGAGCATGTGGGAGAGGTTTGAAAAATGAGTTTGTTTGGAAACTTGGCAAGTCATACTGTGCTCTGAGGTTCACAACACTCCCACAGAATGGCTTTGGCAAATGATGGTGTCACGGGACCTGGGCCTAGCAACTCTTCAATTTAATGGTGAAAACACCAAAATTGTTTGCTAATGCCTCCTTAATCTTTAACCATATGGAATATGGTTCTTGATAGCTGGGATCAGCTGTTGTTTCTTTTCCTTATGGCAACCCTTACTGCCTCAGAACATCGACTGCCTCTACTAGATGTCTCCATGTTGTTCTCGGAGGTCTTCAAGTTGCCTCTTTGGCCTGCTTCGAGAAAAATGGCTGCGGTAGAGGAAAAACCCCGTACAGTATCTTTAGAAAAAACTATAAATATTTCATCATTTCTTACTAAACATACATTATTTACTCCAGAATGTAAATATTTTATGACCTGCAACTGGCAATTTTGGACTATATTGGTATGTTTGGAGAATTGCAGTTCAGTTAAAAATCCTACATTGCACACCCAGCTCACATTTCAGTTACACAACTCTTTAAATAGCATTTAACTCTCAGGATTAAGGGAGTAATAGACTCTATTTGTCAAAGGGGCCTGGAGGACCAAACTCAGAACCCAAGACAACACAGTTGTGGGGAAGGAGAAAGTTGAAAACTGTAACAGCCCAGGACTTCCATCCACTGCAGATGACAGCTTGATGTCTTCGTTTGTGCCCAAGTGGTCTAATTCCATCCAGTGGAGAGACATGCCCATAACCAACTCATCAGAGTGGTCAAAATCTGGTGGGAGTGGAATCTGAGAAGTAGAATTTTACCACACACAGAAAGGCAGGAAATCTTCCCCAACCTGAAAACAGGTATTTAGGGCTCTGCATAAGACAAGCAAGCCCCTTCATTAAATAAAAGGGCTACATGTCAGAACATTTAAGCCAGACTTTCAAATAGAAACCTAAATTGTTTGAAGAATTTTTTTTTTTAATTCCAGTGACTCTCCAATATAGAGGTCATAGGAGCTGCCATCGCTCTAAATCACAGCCCATTTCAGAAGTTGGCTGTAATCCAGGAGGTTGCATTATTTTAAATTGCCTGTCAAAAACTGTCAAAACACTGCCATTATCAAAAAGTAGTCCTTTTAAATAATTTTCTCACTCTTTTCCCCGAAACTTTACTGGCATTGAGCCTTAATATTATAGCTTATAAGCATGTAAGTGAAAGCCTTTCAAATGAGCAGTGGAAAAACAAAAAAGAAACAAACAAGCAAACAAATATTTCAGGCATACGACACACACAGTTCCAGGCAGAAAATTGAGTCAAGTTTGGAAATGCTATCTCCCTCAAAGCAAAAGCCATTGTTAATCTACATGTGAATACTCATAGTAACCAAAGAATACAGAATTATGTGTGCTCATGGTGTGACTTTCCCTGCCCCCACATTTAACATATGGGAAGAATTCTATAGTTAGTTGCTAGACTCCATATTTTCTCTCCTCCCATACCAACTTTTTAATGATAAATATCTCTTATAGATCACTGTTGTCTATTCTTTCTATTTCATAAATACAGACATTGACACCTGGAGAACTGCCTAACTTACCCAAGGTTTCATGACAAATCTAGACTTGAACCCTATACTGTTTTTAATATACATTCCAGCTCTCTTTTTGGCTTAGAAATCCATCTCCTTTATCTTTTCTTCTTCACATCAGACTTGAACCTACAGAATTCTCCCGAGTGAATTAGAAAAACCTACCAAAACCTAGCAATCCTTGCCTACCACATTATCTTGTATATAGACCTTGATGTTAAAGCTTCAATTCTAGCAAAGAATTTCAACAACAATTTTATTTAAGACCATTTATCTTTCAAACAGTATAAGATGACAAAATATTTGAGAGAGACTGCTCTTATTTTGAGACATTACAATTCAGGCAATGAATTAGGGAATCAACAGGGTAATTCAGTCCTACAATCATTGTGACAGTCGTATTTGTCAACAACTACTTTTTAGAAGAAATGGAACTCAGAGAAAATACATAGCTTCCAAATTCAGACAATGAGATAGACAGAAATATTTCTTTAAACTATCAGTAGTGTAGTCTAGAGAAAATGGAATATAGAGGTGAATTTTTTCAACAGAAAGATAATACTTTGAACGAATGTAGCAGAAAGATATTTCAAAATAGATCTGCAGCTACAGCGGATGCCAGTAATATATGTAATGGTGCTTGGTCTCATTAACAAGCAGCTCAAACTCTTCAGCGACCATAAAATACAAATCATCATCAGCACATTCTCTGCAGCAGTATATCTGTCTGACCCGACTTCTGCTCTGCAGCTAACAATTTTGTCTTAATCCATTAAAAAAGAAAGTTCATCATCTGTAAGTTGTGCAAGGGGGTTCCCCTAAGATCACCGTACGTCTAGTTTTTGTGGAACGCACTGTTCTTTGTTCCACAACAATCTGTAGGGTGTGGGGCTCTTTTCTTTAAAATCACTGACAAGCCATAATTAACTCATTACCAACAAAGACAACCCCAAGACCTTCCTGAGTACGTGAAACCCACTCCACCCCCCCCACCAAAAGAGCATCGTGTTGAGTACTTTGGGTTCTTCACCACCCTGTTATTAAAAACGTACCAGCCTAAAATATCTGAAATTGAGAGAAATGACATAAACAAGTATTTTCCAAGCTGTGCCTTAAGGAACCATTAATATTCCTCAAGATTTTTTCATAAGCTTTCTTTTAAAAAAACAAGCACAATAATTCTATATGAAAACAAGCTGGGAACACGTACATTCTACCGTCTATTGGAGACTCACAATTCATATGAGTTTATTAAAGGCTCTGAGACATTCAATAAAGAAACGTGATTCATACAGTTTGACCAAGTGTTCCCAAACATGGCCATGACCCTTTCTTCCTGAGGTGTACATAGCTGTGTTAGGGCCAATTATGTACTGCAATATGCAATTTTGCTATTCAAAGCCCAATACGGATTCCTGGGTGGGCAGCTACCAAGGCTTTGGTGACAAGCCACTCTGCCTTCCTCCGACCAGTAGTTCCAAAACTGGGATCCTGGTCTATGTAGGCTAGCATTTTCATAAATTGTTGTTCGCCAGGGGACAGGACATGTATGTTTTGAACAGAGTAAATCACCTCTGACAATTTTGCCACTAAAATATAGGTCCTCTCAACAATAAAAAGAATGAACATTTATTAGGCACTTACTATGCAGAGAAACAATTCTCAAGGCTTTAATCCACATGAATATACCTATATGTTTTTATTTTCCAGATAAGGAAACTGAGGCACAGCAGCACTAAGATTCAGTTAGTCGTCGGGGTTACAAACGAGTTAATAGGATTCAAATTTAAGCCACCTGAGTTCAGAACTCGTGCTCTTACTACACATGCACACGGACACACACACACTGGGTTTTACAAATGCATAGTTGGCCCTATCTATGCACATTAATTTTTATAGATACCCAAGTATGACCAGTATTTCCTTATGTCTCCTCAGCCTGGGACTAAAAATAGGATTACAAAACAAATCGCACAGTAATATCTCACTTTCAATGCAACAGCTACCTTTGGAAATAAGGTATTATGTCACTCTGCTTCCACATAAGGCTCTAAGCTATCTAACAAGAACTAATAGCTGTAATTCTCTTTAAATTAATTGATTTGCAGATACTCATTATGGCAGCTTACATCTGTTGTTTCATTTGATCCTCACAACAATTCTGTGGGGAAGCAGCAAAATTATTACTATTGTCTCTAATTTATAGATGGAGAAACTGAGGTGCTGACGTGCTCATGTGTGCAAATGACAGATGTGGTCCTAGGTGCAAAAGCCTCACTTTTAGTTGACTTTTTCTGAACTGATAAGCCTTAAAGGTACAGCTTCTTTTTTCCAATTACACATATTGTCTCATCTTCACATTTTATTAAGGAAGGTGAGAAGTCAGTGTAGAGATCTCCCAAGACCATTATAATATCTCTTAAAAAAATGACCCATTTAATTATGAATAGGAATCATGGTTTCTATTTATCCTATAAATATACATGTTTATTTAATTTTGCAAAATCTGACATAGTTATTATATTATTAACTTTTCTGTTAATATATTTATTTCTCAAATTTCATTATGAATCCAAACCTACAGAATGTGGCCCATGCCTGTTTTCCCAACTTCATGTGACTTTTTTTTCTAAATTGTATCTCTTTTTTGTACTTAATTATCATTCAGAATGATAGGTGACCACAAGCCATATCTTGCAACTATACAGATGTTTCAATAAATCACCAAGAGTGGACATAACCCTTTGGTATACATATCCAGCTCTAAGTGAACTTGAATAGCAGGTATGTGAATAAAGTCATGGGAAATTCTGCCCACAAAGTGTACATACAGCCCTAAGCACTCTTTTTCATGTGTTTATTTTCCGTTTGATATCTGCAATCAGTCATACTTTATTTCTTGTATATTAAATGAGATGAATTGCAATGTTTCAAGGCAGTTAGCTATATACAAGACAAAAAAAAAGTCTATTTACAAAACAGCCAACTGAAAATATTTCCATGATTTCTATTTCCATACAGATTCATATTTTAGGTCCTTTGTAAGATATCAATTTCAAGTCGAGTCCAATAGGTAAATATATTTTAAAGACATGCAGCACTGAATTATGTAACTACTTCCTACGTGTAACACAAAAGAAACATGCTCATTTTGGAGCCATAGACAACTGCACTGCTACCCACACTACACTTCAGTTAGAAGCTTACACTTCTTATAGAGAATACACAGCTCAAGTCAAAGGTTACACATTAGCAAATTCCAAGACTTACTGTCCATGAAGTGACAGGTTGTTTTTGAAGTGTATGCTCATATAACAAGAAAAGTTCTGCCATGGGGGAGGAGAAAGGCTTTGTGTCATGGCCTTTTGGGCCCAGTGTTAATATCTCATTAGGACTTCCTCCTTCCCTCCTCACAACCAAACTCATGTGGTGCCAAATGGCCAAGGTTTTTGGTAAGGAAATCCAATTACCTTCTCGTTCCTCTTCGCAAATAATAAGAAGGTAAAAAGCACTCTAGGTCATCCCTTGGCCTTCTGGTGATATCCAATATGGATCAAAGTCATAATGACAGTTCTCATTAAGGTAACGTCTTGATGAAAATACAAACAGACGGATGGATGGTACCAGATTAGAATCTTGATGTAATGTTTGCTTCTGGGGTCAGTACTACTTCTGGGGAAGATTTTTGTAATTTCATTGCTCCTTTGATTTCAAGATAGTACTATGTACCAGGTACTGGGTTGTCTCTTTTGATGCTCAGCTAACTCCATGTACACCGAATAATATTGCCATTGTTTTTCTTTTAAAACTGAGATCTGCAGAGGTTAAGAAACTTGCCTAAAGTCACACAGTTAATAAATCATGGAGATGAAACTCAAACTGAGGTGCATTTGGTCTCTATTCATTTGTGGTACATTGTGTGGACTTGAAGCCAGAATTTCTCCCCTCTTCAGATTTCCACTGAAGACTTGTTTCCATATGAATTTGTGATCTCTTTCCTCGCAAGGCAAAATTTAATGCTATCTAATCTTCGGAAGATGTGTTGAATGCTAATAAGCTATGCGGGCATTTAGGGAGATGGGATAATGGAGGAGAGGGCGTGGGAATCAATTCCTGGGCTGCTCTTTATTTTGATTTTGATGTTAGGAAATTCTTGAAAAATTATTTGAGTCATCATTGTCATCCTACTGTAACTATTTATTAAGTTTTCACAAGGCCTTGCTTGCATATGGACACATGGTTTTTGTTCAATGGATTTGTTCTCTGAAATGCAACTCCCCCGCCCCTGCCTCCCCCACAAAAAACAAACAAACAAAAAAACAAAAGAGGAAAACATGGAGGAAGAGAGAGATAAAGGAGAAGAAAGTTTTTCATTTTCCTTGCTTATAAAGTCCACTTTTCCCCAACTAAATTCAGGTGGTTGGTTTTTCTCCATTTTGTCTAAAAAATAATTTTCCATCACTTAACATTGTGTGGTCCCTGGAATCAAGACTATTTCTCTTATAAAAATGCAGCAGTGGCTACATTTCCACAGCTAGGAGAAGAGGAAAGATTGAGGCAGTTTTCTCAATAATTGCTTCAATCTTCCCCCTCGTGTGAGCCATGGCGACTTGGCCAGCGACTACTAAAGTGATGCCGGGTTGATTTCGCCCTTTCTCCTGTTGTTGTTTCTTCTGCCTAAAACGCTGTTATCTTCGAAGTTATCATGCTCGCCCTCTCATTCTTTAGGTCACATGTCACCTCCCCTGGGATACTGACACCCCTGTCTGCCCACCTCTCTGAGTACTGTCCATTCCCAGCAAAATCAATCACCTCTTCCTCTTTGCTTCTGTAGCACTTTACTGTCCCACGCTCATAACTCTAACCACATTGTGTTAGCCATTTGCTTTTCTGTGTTCCCTTAAAACCTGTGAATCTTTGGGAAGCAGGGAATTTTTTTTAAAAACTACTAATACGTCCCTAGAATGCCTGATATATAAGAAGTGCACGGTCCATCTTTATTTGACCAGATTTGCACTGGAAATAGCACTATTCACCCCGTTAGCCAGATTCCCAGGGGAGGGGGTTTTCCCCATGTTAACGGCACCGCCTTGCTTCCTGCAGTCAACACCAGCTTCCCTACTCCGTGTCCACGTTTTGAAGCCTAAGTGTGTGCATCCAAGTTTTGAGCGACGTGTTTTCAGTGAGGATGTCCAGTGCCATCCCACGAGGTAGAAACGAGTCTTCCTTTCCTCATTCAGCTACCAGTGAGAGATCTCTATGTTGAACTTATTTCAACTGGCTTTTTGGGTCTCAGCTGAATCATAGAACTGGGAAGAGGGCAAATTACATAAAACATCAAACCCTGCCTCTTCTTCAGTGGTGTCAGTGGTTGAGGGGAGCCTGTTTCTTAATTGCATGTGGTAGGACACTTCCTTTTGTGGACTGCTTCCCTCCCTCCGATTGTGCCTGTAATTGGTGGGGCTGTCCATGAAGCTAGGCTCCAGTTCCCATGGGGATGAGCGTGCCCCAGGTCCATCAGGATACGCCTTCCCACTGGGCACAGTGACTGGCCAGAGTGTACCTTCACGGGACCAGTTGGTGCTCTGTTTTAAAGTTTGATAGGAATTGGGAGGGGCTGGGGTAGGGTGGACAGAAGAAAGAGAGAATGAGGAACAAAGGCAGAGCAACACAGAGGCAGATAGAGGCTCTTGTCTTGTGAGATTGTCATGGAAGCCCATGAGCTGAACCCCTACAAGGGGACAGAGTTGGGAGTGTGTGTGTGGAAGGGGAACCATAGTGCCCATGAGCAGGTATGAGATCCAGAAGAGTGCTCTGGGCATCAGTGTACCAGGGTGAAGATTTTTAACCAGTTTACTTTGCCAGAGCTTCTGGAAGAAGACAAATTCCTTCAGGCCGCACCAGCTCTCAGCTGCCCTGACTGCAGGGGTCTCCACGTGACTGCAGCCAGTTTGGGAAAGAATCCAGTAGAGAACCAGCATGGCTGAGAGATGGGGTGAAACGGACATACTCCTGATGACATCATCTAAACCCCAGGATCCAACCTTCCGAAACTGTCTACTAACATGTGACAGCAAACTATCTTTTTGGCTTAAGCTCGCTTGAGTTTGGTTTCTGTCACTTGCAACTGCAAGAGTTCTGACCCATTGATTTTTTGTAATACATAAATCTGCTTCCCATTTCCAGGCTATGGGAAGAGCACTTCAAGCGCAATGATGCAGGGCCCCTGACTTAATTTCTTAGCTACTTTGAGGATGATGGTCCCTAACAATGATTTAAAGGAAGTGAGCAGCCTGAGAGTTGAGATTCAGATGCTATGAGAGCACGTCTCACCTACACATCAGAAGTTAATTCCTGGTACAATTTCTTGCCTACATAAATACATTCTACGCCCCTTCAAGAGTGATTGCCTCGGCCTGCTAGCGTTTCCATTAAGGGTTGTCACTGCCTATGGATTCTGCCCAAATGTGCATTTCTCCTAACACGGAGTGAATTTATATTCTCACTGGACAACTTGGTAGTTTTCAAACTATAAGAAAGGTGCTTGGTATGGAAGGTTCGATGTTGATGAGATTCCTCTTCATTTGGGCTGGGTTTTTTTTGTTTTTTTTCTCCTATAACCTAAAAACAAAACAAAACCCAAAACTTTAATAATTTAAAATGACCATTCACCAAACAGTCGTCACGTTTTCAATTTTCCTGTAATATATCATGTCTCCATTGAAGTGGACTATTATAGCTGCCTGAAAAACTATTGTTTGATGTCTGTAAGCGCAGTCAGCAATCAATAATTTGAAATTTGTACCATTTGTACCTTTAAGTCCTGGCACATCATTTTTTACTTCATTCAATCTGCTTACTGTTGAAGAAAAAGGATTTGAACCACTGCCACAGAGCACATTTATGTGTGAAACAGGGCTCATTTATATGGCGGGAAGTATATCATTTTGACGTTTATTTGCAATATTAATTGTATATATTGATTCCAGTTTTTCAGAAATTGTAAACTTATTATAAATACTACCACTGCTGACCTTATTTTGGTGAGAATATTCTTCTACAGAACTGGAAAACATTTTGGAGTCCAGTCATGCATTTTTAAATTCAGAAAGACCACATATGCTGTAATATTAAATTAAAATTCCATAACCAATTGTTAGTTCAAGGACATACTTGAGCAGGAAATGCATTTTTTAATGGCGTCTCTCAGCTGTAAGATTAAATACAAATGACCTTTCATGATCAGCGCTTCTTTACTTGTCTTTGTAACTCATGTCTTGGGTTTGATCTCAACCCAAATATAAACGTAGTGTGGAGCGTTCTCTTTCACCATTTCTAAGTGTCACCAGTGTTGTCAGTCAGTAATCGTAAGAGCAGCTTATCTTAAAATGGTTCTCTGCACTCCTAGAACATGCCACTGTGGTACATCCCACAGGGAGAGTTTGGGGGTTTGAAATAGCTGAGGAATGACCCTTATGAGGACCACCCGAGTTCAGCACACCTGGGAAGAAAGAAGTCAAAGAGTTGTTACCCAAGAATCCGGGCAGCATCTTTGAAAAGAAGGAGGACTTCAGACTCCCTGCAAGGGATGAGATGCTCTGAAGCTGTTCAAAGGGGCTCAGGGTTTAGGCTGAGCAAGCAGGCTTGTCCCTAAAGGTGTGCCTCCAGCAGGACAGGAAGACTCTTCAGAGAAGATGAGTATCTTCTGAGGGAGAGCACAACTCGATTCCGTCCTCTCACTCCCTCCAAAGTACAGGTCAGTTACTGTATTTTGTGGACACGATAATTTGAAACACTTACATCAGGCAGTTGAGTGCTTGTGTTTTTATCAGGCACCTTCTGTGAGATGATGTGATGAGCACTGTAGATGGGGGGGGGTGGGGTGGGGGGTGGTCCTGGTAACTGAGAGGCCTCTAGCATGGTGGGATAAAAAAGCGAGAGTCTAGAACTTGAAGACAATGTAAGCGGAGGTAAGTGCTGGGGGAGACGTATAGATAAAGTGCTGTAAATACTCACAAGAGGGAAAGATGGCCACCTGCGCTGGGGAATTTGAGAAGACTCCAGGAAGGAGGGGGCCTCTGAGTTCAATCTTGAAAGAGGGGTAAAGAGATGGGGAGGAGAACCTGAAGCAAAGGGAATCATATAAGCAAAAGGCAGGGAAATCCATGAAGTAGCATTCAGGAAACATTGTCCAGTATACACGGCATGTAACATACATAGAGAAGCCTGGACGAGCAGAATGGAGCCAAGTCCGGCAGGGCAGGTCTTACGTGACAAAAACAGAATTTGGGCATTGCCCCGCAGACCCTGGGAGGCAGCTAGGAGAACCAGGGTTGTAATTAGGATGCAGGAAGCTCAGCCCAGCCCCATTCTGCGTGTGCATGAGATCGGGACAGACTGGAAGAAGGCGTCCAGGAGGAAGGCGGTGGAGGGCTCACTGGGGTGAGGGTTGTTGGAATGGAAAGAAGGGGAGCAAGAAAGCAGACGTAGCCGAGGTAAGACTGTCAGGACCGAGCCTGAGTGAGGGTGCAAGAGACAAGGGGAGGGGTTGAACCTGGGGACGGAGAGGACGCTGGGAGGTGATAAATTCGATTCTGGACACACTGACTTCGAGTCTCCGGTGTGAGACGTAGGAGGCGAGCCCGGCAGACAGCTGGAAATGCAGCTGGGGGAGAGGCTGGATAACGCTTTGGGAGTCAGCCACCGGGAGGGGGGAGCCCTCCTGTCAGATGAGGTCACCCAGGAGCACGGGAGGGAGGGCGGACCCGGGCGGGGCCCGGGGCATCTGGAGACGGAAAGGGCAAGAAGCAGGGCACCTGGGAAGGCTGTTGAGTGCCAGAGAAACGCTGCGTCGCCGTGAGGACCTGTAGACGACACAGCTGTTACTTGGGACTGAAGGACACCTCCCAGATCTTCTCATTTGACAGGAAGCGGAGGCTCAGAAAGGCTGCACTGCAGCTGCCTAACGGCTGCCTCCCGGGCTGAGCTGGATCCCGCAGCCAA
>PVJL010000180.1:59354-148852 GCA_004026885.1 Lyroderma lyra
CCCCCATCCAGCCCCACCCAGCCTCCACTTTCTAGCTGTGTGACTTCAAACAAACCATCTGACGCGTTTCCAAGCCTCGGTGTCCTCAGCTGGAATGGGACGATAACCACATTTGCCTCACGGTTAGCGTGTGCAGGACATCTAGACTAGTCCCCGCAACTAGGAAGTGCTAAGGTAGCATTCGTCATTGCTTTGTGGCGTAGTCTAAATTAAGGCCACCACATAATTTCCTGTTCAAACTGAGATGCCTTAGGGCAGAGCCACGTGGAGCCTGGGGCTAAAGGAGAAATCACTAATACTGATGCTCCTTTTATTTAAAATTCTGGTCTTTTGTCCATCATGCTTTTCTTGGGTAATGTTAGACTTTGAAAGTGATTGCCTTAAAATATGATTTAACTTGATTACTGGGGTTTTTGGAGCCCCTTAAATTTTGCACCCTGGGTGAGTACCTCACTCTCCTCATACCCCCAGTTCTGGCTCTGTGACTGAGGGTGATATGAAGGATGTTTAATAATTATGCTGGGACAGCAGGCACAAATCAGTACCGTCCTGGGCACAATGGGACATAGGGTCCGCCTCGCTCTCAGCGCCCCATATGTAGAGCTCCTCTCTATTTCTAAGTGTGTGTGTGAGTGTGTGTGTGTGTGTGTGTGTGTGTGTGACTTGTCTCCCATCAGCGTACATCCTACCTATCCAGAGCATAACTGTGACCAATTGGAAACCATGTATGAAACTGTGTGATAAATGGTCACCTGGAATTGAAACCTGAGCCCCAAGGCCCTGCCTCACTGAAGCTGTTACCCTGTAAGGTTGTGGCCTCAACCTTCAATCCTTACATGCCCAAAACATGCCACTAGGCCCAATGACAAACTGATCTTACGAGGTGAAGGTGACTAACAGCTCAGGGTCTTACTATTTCCTGGAGTATTTGAATAGATCGAGGGATAACGTTTGAACCTTTCTCATAAGATTAAATGAAATGATGTATATAAACTACTTAGCAAAGTGTGTGGACGTGGTAGCTGTCAATAGGCGGTAATAGCTGTTACTGCTATTTAATAAGTAACAACAACACCTAAATAGGTGAGTATTATTAGGATTGCTGAATTCTATGAAATCATTAGTAGTCAACAGTGTTGGACCTACAAAAATAGCAATCTCACATGGTCCAAACCATTCCTACTATTAGTCTAATCATTAGAATTTTAGATAGAAGCATGTTAAACTGCCACTTCGGAGATCAAAAATGGTCAAGTGTTTGCAACTTCACGTGATTGAACCTAATAAAAACAGTATATTGTTGGCAACACTAGATTAACCCACGGGGCTGAGTCATTAGCGATTTCATATTGGGTAATCACGTGGACAATTGCCTTATGAATGAGAAAGCTCTTCCTAATGGCTTGCTCTCCGATTGTCTGCATGGTGTCATTACATTCATTCCACTCCATTCCACACACGTTTATGGAGCCTCCCTAATGTGCCAGGGATGGGGGAGGACTCCAGAGCCCAGATGTCTGCTGTGGTCGAGGTTCTGTCCAGAGCATAGCGTTCTGGAGACGGAGGTTGTACCTCAGATAGTGTTCTTTTAGGAGCTAGAAATGACTGTCATTGCTGTACACGGTCATTTTCCCATGTTGATAGTTTCCAAGTTGTATTTTTTTTTAAGCATTCACTTTTTTTCTCAGAGTCAGTGAAGTTACCGGGAATTATATACGAGACGGGGTCAGACAGCAAAGGGAAGTCAGTGTGTTTCCAGCTTTATTCCCAGTTTCCTAAGATACAGCCCAGAACAAGCTCAGAGGAAGCGGACACATTTGATTTTGATTTGCTGACGGACCCCGTGAACCCCTTCTGCTCAGCCTCCCTCAGTCACCCCCAGGAGAAGACAGGAATTAAAAATGTATCAGCGTTATACTCGCCAGAAACAACCTGGTTTCAGTTACGGTTATGTCAGCCAGCATGGCCTGTTCATTTGTACATTTGGGGAGAACTGGAGGAATTTGTAAACTCTTCCCTCTGTCTTTCCAAATCCTTTCATGGATCCACACCCTGATTTCTTAAATTCTTCCCACCATTTTGCTAATGGCCTCAACAAAAGTTTGCTTAAAAGTGAGTGCTCTGGTTAAACGTGGGTCAAAGATTGAGAATCAGCAGGCAGTTGAGTGAAATGCTTAGAAAGCCGGTTACCAAGACCCTATAGAAATAAACAGATTCCAGATTTTTCTTGCACTTCCATTAAAACCAGTGAAGCAATAAGTCTTAGAAATGGCAGATGGGTGATAGGAGGTGTAAGTGAACTTCGACAGGAACAACTTTGACTGCAGGAAATTTCCCCCCTGAAAATTACCAAATATGAAAATTTTTTAGGAAAAGGTTATTTCAGAAGAAGATGCTTCGGTGTCACTTAAGATTGTATTTTGAGGCTCAAGCTTTGTTTCACGGACTGCTTAATTTATTAGCTGTAATTTCTCTCTCTTTTGTGTGTGTGTGCTGAGAACATTTAAGATCTACTTGCCTTAGCAAATTCCAGGTATGCAACACAGTATTAATAACTGTAGTCACCATGCTGTGTATTAGATCTGTGTAACTGAAGCTTCATACCGTTTGACCAACACTTCCCCATTTCCCTCGCCGTCCAGCCCCTGGTCACCATCACTCTACGCTTTGCTCCTCTAAACTCGAATTTTAAGATTCCACATACAAGTGACATCACGCAGTAGTTGTTCTGTACCTGGCTTATTTCACTTAGCATAATGCCTTCCAGGTCTATCCATTTTGTAGAAAATGACAGGACTTCCTCCTTTTGAAAGGCTGGATAGTATTTTATTGTGTATGACTGCTTTATTTAATTCACTTCCTCTCCCTGGACTAAAGGGGAAAGAGCCTCTCAAACTTCAAGTGAAAACTTCCTGTCTTTTCTGTCCCTCTATTCCCCGTGTCCTCTGCCCCTTTCTCTCTCCTGACCCTTTCCCGCTAAGCACAGATCGTGCGACAGACTGAGCCGCTGGATTCCTGGATGCAGAGGTGACAGAACATGTCTGCTCTCTTGTATCCGATCCCTCATGCTGAGCGGTCCCTTCATTCCAGGCAGTGTGAGCTCCCCAACTTCTCTTCCTCTGATGCTTGGTCTGCTTTGTCCTCCCAGACAGAATCCCCATGTCTGACAAGAAGCCTTTTGAAAGATAAGCCACAGCGTCTTGAGGGACTGCTGTTCTTCCAAAGAAAAAATATGGGGAGCTTTTATTTGCAACATTTTGTTTCATAATTGTTTTCCTGACTATTTTCGCTGGCACATAAATGTGTTGTTAATTTTCGGTAAATATTAATATTAATAATATTAATTTATACTTCTTTCCAAATTGCTATTCTGTGATTCATGTTCATTTATTTGTTCATTCACTGGATTTTTATTGGATCTCTATTTTATTTGGGAAGCATCTGGCACATGATATGTTGTGAGTTAGTCAGTGCTGGGAGTTACTCAGTACTGCAGCTCAGAGCTATTGGAAGATGATTAAGAAATAGGTCCTACCTTCAAGAAACTTGCGATCTGGTAAGATAAAATCATAAATGTATACAGTAACCTATAATACAAGGTAGATTATAATAAATGTCATCCAGATTAAGTGATTTAAGTATTCAGAAAAGCATTCTCCTGAATTTCTTTGAGACTCCTGCAGCGCACTTTTATCTCTGACTCAAGCATTTAAAAAATCATGTTCGAGCAGGCATTTTTAAAAATAATATCAGGTCTTTTAAAAGTAATTTAGCCATGACAGACTTTCTCAATTTTCCCTCTCAAAAAACCACAACTTCCTAATCGATGTGTCAAGATGTAGCATCGGTGAACTCTGCTAAGTGTGAGAGTCATTCTGAAACATGGAAACCAAGAAATCAATACCAGTATTTCATCAATAACAAAAGGATGGATTCATGATTGAGATAAATAATGTCTCAAAAACTCAGAAATAAATCTTCACCAGTGATAATTCCCTCATGGCTAAGTAAAATAATAATAATAATAATAATAATAATAATAATAATAATAATGTCATCAGCTCAGATGCTTACACATAGGTGTTTAAGTATTAAATAATTCTTTCACAGTCCCAGAGATCAGCATGGAGGGAACTTATTGATAAGTAATATATATAGATTTTTGTGAACTGATTAACAAAATTACATGTAGCAAAGATTTCCTGTAATTTTCTATTAATAGCACCTAGCCTCGGGCCTGGCTCATTATGTGCTAACAGGTGAACGACCCCATGCTATTTCTTGTACCTAGCAAGGTGCCCACATACAGAAGGCGCTTAACAAATATTGGTTAAAGGAACGATTGATTCACGACACTTGTTTTAGGTACTCAACCAGGTAATGACACTCATTTACAGTCCTCAGTGCTGATGAGTGTTCTGTGGCAATTTCCACATCACACGGTTTCAGGGGAAGGTGAGTCCAGATTAAAAGGGTCCTTGCTGTTATACCTGCTCGTCACCTGATCAACTCCTCCTCATGCTGCAAGACTCAGTTGGAATGCCAGCTTCTCGGCCAGGCTTTCCCTGGCCCCTAAACTAGCCTTTTCAAAGTCCAGCTCCTGACCCACCTGTATTAGATTTACTGGGGTTATTGGTCAAAGTGCAGATTCCTATGCAAACAGATCCTTGCACACCCATGTTCATAGCAGCATCATTCACAATAGACAAAAGATAGAAGCGACCCAAGTGTCTATCAACAAATAAATGGATAAACGTAACATGCTCTGTGTATGCAATGGGATATTATTCCATCTCGCAAAGGAAGAGGATTCTGACATGGTATCTGACGTGGATATATGACACGGATGAGCCGTGAGGACGTTGTGCTGCGGGGGTGGGGGAAGGGGAGTTATCGTGTAGATAATTTCAGACTGGAAAGATGAAAATGTGCTGGAGCTAGGCAGTGAATGTACTCGTATTAACACCATGGAACTGTACACTTAACGTGGTAAATATTAAGATGGTCACTATTTCGTTATCTGTACTTTACCACAACAAAGCAAAGCAAAACAAACAAACAAAAAACCAGGAGCAGCTTCCTGGCTTTGACCTTGGCCTATTACATGTGAAAATGGAGAGAAAGATCTAGGGAGGCAGTAAGAACCTGCAAGCTCGCCAGGTGACTCTGATGGAAAAAATTGAGACGAGTGACGCAGACCACGTTAAATCCCACCTGCTTCATCCCTTTATGGTAGCCTACGCTGTCACATGGGGGCCATGCTTACGATTCGACCGTGAGCTGCACGAGGGCAGGGATGGTGCTATCTTGGTCAATGATGTATCCCCAGCATCGAGTCCAATGCTGGCTCAGAGTGGCACTCATATATGTTGATAGAATGACTTGATTTGGACATGAGTCTCATATTCCTTGTTTGTAAAGTATAATAATTATCTTGAGTGGTTGATACGAAGATTTGAGATAACACAGCTCGCACCATGCCTGATTCACAGTAAGTGTTCAAGCACTGGAAGCTTCTTTATTACTGTGATGATTACTATTACTACAAGGAGGAGGAAGGGTATCATTATTCAGGGTTTCAATCAGGAGTGACAGACTCAGCTGCCTGCAGGCTCTGCGCAGGTAAAGTAGTTGCATTCAGCATGCTGGTTTTACATTAGCCCACAGGAAGTGGTGGGAACATATGTGAACTGAACTTGTGTATTCCAGGTAAGGCAGGAGGCCACTGCGTAGCTTCTGCCTGTTGGTATGAGATAGCTACCCAAGCCCAGAGCTAGCAGACCTTCTGATTTTCAAGAGAAGATGGCCATATGGATTTTCATTTGAAATTTTCCATTTGTAAAGGTCATGTAGTTATTTAGAACTTTTAAAAGCTCTGTGCAAACCAAACCAATTTGTCCTTGGGCCATGTGTTTGCATTCCCCAAATCATCCCAAGGCCCTGGGTACCTCAGGTCCCTCGGAGAGACTCTCCTTCTTCTGAAAGGAGGACCAACCATCATGATCTGGCGAACTTTACTCCTTGGTTTAGGAGACCATCTAGTTTAAACCAATCAAAACGGTAGGGAGAAGAGTGGTGACAAGTGTCCTTATAATTGACCTATCAAGAAGTTCTAGGATGTGGAGGGCCAGGATAGGTGTCCACGGATGCTCACAACAGTGGCAACATTATCACCAACCCAAAAGCTAAGACAATAGTGGGTGGCCATGCTGTACGTTTTCATTTCATTGCTTCTAGTAGGTTTCTTGGTGAACTACTCACTGCCTTTGCAGCAAGGTTATTTATCTACACCTGCGAGGACAGAATTATTTCCAACAGCTAGAGGGCTCTAGCAGTCCACCTTTCCAACACAAATAGATTTGCTATACAATTTCAAGCCTGAAAATGGATGACTCTTCATGGGCATCTCTAAGTATTCCCAGATTAATGTTATCTGAACATCATTCACTCCATATGCAAAATTACTGATATTGTTTGTCAAAAATTATTTTTCACTTTTTTCTCCTTTCCAATGAATTGTTTTTCTATATGTAACTAGGCTTGTTGATTTTATAATGAAAGTGTTCTTCAAATGATCTATATTAGAAAGTAAATTTCTACCATTGTGGCAAATAATTGAAATGCCTGGTAATCACATGAGGCATTTAGTTTGGTATATTTTTAACTCAATTTTTACCTAGCACACCTAGGAGAAAACTATATATTGACACGGGTGGATGAGAAAAATAAATTCTCACTCCACAAAAATCATATAATTTGACCACTTTAGAACCAAAATAATTTTTCAGCTTTTAGGGATGCTCAACAAACGGAGATTTAAGTGGAGCATCTGAAGTTTTATCTGCTTATCACTCCTGCTATTTTTTCTGACATTTCCACTATCAAGACACTTAAATGCAATAATTTAGCCTTAATTTCCAGTTCTCTTTCTTATGGCCTCCATTCTGCTATAGGACATGTTTTAAAAGCACTTAGAGGCTCTTAATGGACAGATTTAGCAAAATCTTCATCCTGTTTCTACAGCTCAGTCACATACAAAAGCCCGAATAAACTCTTTCCTCTGTCTGCCGTCATCCCCTAAAAATATTGATTGTGGTCAAAGGCGGGAGGTAGAGGGAGATTTCTCCTGTGTGAAAGCTACGCAGAAAAAAAAAGTTTTTTCTGAATTGGTTCTTTTCAAATGCTAAATGCCCACTTCCTCTTTCTTATCAGCCACTTTAGTGTACGGCTGGAAATACCAGTACTTAAACAAGTACCCACACATATTTTCAGTTTCCTGAGCACCTCAAACATCGCTATTCCCAAATATACTGACTTCGGGAAAATAGAGAATGTGTTTTATTCCAGACCCTTCTTTCTAATTTGCAAACCCAAGAGGCGTTGAAGGGAAGTGCAACCCACATGTTTTCGGCCATTTCTACTCAAATACATTCATCTAAAGGGTTCTTTTTTTTTTCTTTTACTTTATGAAAGTGATTTGATGTCTATGAAGCTTTTAAAATAAATTTTGGTCCCCCCACTTTTTTTTTCTAAGAAGGAGGAAGTTTCTTTGGATAAGATTAAATTAATTTAAACCCTTTAGGATGTGGCTTTGGCTTCCAATTTAAAAGACATGTCAGTAAGGGAAGGCTCCAAACGGACTTCTAAACTGTCGATCATCTAGCCCCTCGTCTATGTTTACGATTTCTTTATTACATTGCGTCAGATCCCTTTTACAGCGTAAATCATTCATTCACTGAGCTGATATTTAGCGTGCTGACTTGTGCCAGGCTCTGAGGTTCAAGAACAGGGCAGACGCGCCCCAGGCCCTCGCGGAGCGTACTCTAGAGGAAAAGAGAGGTATTACACGAGAGATTACAAATCTGATGAGAGAATGCCAGGGGGGACAAGAAAAGGCTTCCCAGAGGAGGTGTCCTGTAAGCCAAGTTCTTCAACCAAACAAAACAGAGGCTAAAGTCAAGGGCCAGGCTGAGGGCCCAGCAAGGGCAGAGCTCTGAGGCAGAACCCAAAGAAGGAGCTTAGGAAGGGTGCGGCTGGGGCAGATCACGCAGGGCCCAGTTTCCTCATCTGTCCCTTAACATTCATGGCATCGCCAGGGCCACTAATAAGGACGCAACAGGATCGTTTTCGCCTGTCACATACCTCAGGCAGAGCAAAGGCTCAAAGGGCAAGGGTGCTTCGTCTGAAATCCTTCATAGAGATAGAAATAAATATCTATTTGCATGTATTCATACATATATATGAATGCATATTTACATATGAATATGTATTTATTTATTTACATACGTGCACATATATGAATCTGAGTGGTTCTGTCTCCCATATTTTACCACCTTTTCAGGGAGCCCTCTCCCTCGCCGCTCCTGCTGCCTTGTCTGGAGATTCTTTTCCGTCACCCCCCTAGACTTTGAGCTAACCTCTTCAGCCTCCTTGCCTCCAGCCGCTCCCCTTTCGGTCTCCACACTGCTGCCAGGTTTAGTCGGGTCCCTCCCCAGGTGAGAAATCGGCGAAAAGCCCAGGATGAACCTCTGGGCACTCGCTTTGCGCCCAGTGCAGAATCCAGGGCAGTTTCTGGCCCTGCCTACTCCATCTGCCTACCACTCCCCCCTCCTCACACCCACTGCCCCTCCGGCGTCACCCCCACCCCTGCCACCTGCACTGTAATCACCCAGCCACACAGACAGTCCTCTCGGCACCAAAGAGAGCCGATCTCAGCCCATGTGAATGGGATCTAGGCCCTCAGACGGTTCAATGTGTTGGGAAAGGACGACAGAAAGTCTGTTATGGGTTGCCTCATCTCCCCCTGCCCCAAATTCATATGTTGAAGTCCTAACCCCTCCGCCCCCCCATACCTCAGAATATGACCTGATGTGCAAATAGGGTCTTTTTGAGGCAATGAAGGCAAAATGAGGTCATTCGTGTGGGCTCTAATCCCATACGATTAGTGTCCTTATAAAAAGGGGAAATTTGTGCGCAGACGCCGACACGCGTGGGAGCACACACGCATGCGCGCTCACGGGGAATGCCGTGGAAGGCGGGGCGGAGATCCGAGCGATGCACCTCCAATGCCGGTGATGGCGGGCAACCATTAAGGAGGGAGGCCTGGGCAGACGCTCCTCCGCAGCCTCAGAAAGAAGCAACCCTGCTAACCACTCGAGCTTGGCCTGTTAGCCTCCAGAACCCTGACACAACACACTTGTGCGGTTTTACCCTCCCAGCGTGGTTAGGAGAACCCTAGGAAATGATCAGCAAGTTAAACCGCTGATTTCAGTGCCGGAGGGTGCAGTTTTTAGTGTGCTAACAGTGTATACCCTAAAGCTCCAAGGCGAGATGGAGTATCTCCAGCTTATTTGACAACAACCCTCCCGCCCCGCCCCACCCCCACCCAGTGTATTCCGTGGGGATCAGGATTCCGCAGAATGCACTGGGGGAAGTGCTGGCCTAGGACTTTGAACTCGGCTCAGGGTCAAGGTGGAGACTGTGAATGAGTAAACAAGTCTGCCCAAAGTTGTAACTAACAGCCATTTAACGTTCCTGGGACGTTCTCCTTCAGAACCTGAACCTAGAATTTTAGGCTCTGTGGAAAGCTGAGTGAAAAACTCCCAGTGGGGACAGAGTATAATTGGGGGCGACAAGATGTTCCCTTCTCTTATCTCTAAGTATCCCCTTGACTCAGGACCAAGTTTATAATTTACAGTGCCCAATGCAAAAATAAAAGTCCAGGAGCCCTTGTTCATAAATTATTCAGAATTTCAAAATAATGACAGACCGTGTAAGCCAAGCCCAGGGTCCTTCTAAATCACGAAGCCACTCCTGCTCTGATGGATCCAACAAGGTGCTTCGTGATGTTGTACTGCTGTCTGCTGATTTCATGAATTACGTTCAGAATATTTCTGTGTTGGAAGTCCCCTTGACCACTCACATTCGCTGATTGCTGAGGAAGACTTGCAGGAGTCGCATCTAGCTGTACTCACAGCCATGACTCATGACAATGAAAGGGGACCCAGCGAGATCAGGAAGCAGAAAGGTGCATGGCACCAAGTGCAAAGGAAATCAGGTGTGAGCTTCCAAGGGTCCCCTCCCAGTGGAGTCACAGAGCACTTGCTTCATTCCCCCAGCAAGGACTTGTGACAAGATGTGAAATGTCTACCACGGAAGCTCATTAGAGACTTGACACCCAAGGTTTCTTTTGGGGGCTGGTCCTATAGTCACCTTCTTCCTAGCAAGAACCAAAATTCTAGACTCCCTGAAAGGAAGTGATGGTTGAACTAAATAGTTTTCACAGACTATTTAGGCACAGTGAGCCAGGAGATGATGGGAACCTCCTGAAGTCCAAGTTCCCGGACTCCAGCCAAGAGCTAATCTTGTAAGCATACCTTTCTAAAGATAGGAGCTTCAGGCCTGCTGCGTTAGCTCTTTTCGGCAGGTGTGTTTTCTAAAATCCAGTAGTGAATTCACGCACACATCGCCTCTTTGAGCACGCGCGCCAACTAACGCTGCGTGGATGCACTTGTCAGTGAATTCAGATTTCTGCCCAACAATTTAAGATGGCTGATCTGAGATGCCTGTAAAAGATGGCACGCAGTGTCAGCCATCTGCTGAAGAAACATTCTGTCTCTGCTTCTACAACTTGCTTCGGCATGAGGTGAAAGGGAGAGTTTGTCATACCTTTTTTAGAAGCTTTACATTCCAGCATATGGTCACTGCTAAACAGGGCTGAAGTCCTCCCTTGCACATCAACCCCAAGCCTGACCAGTGCCCTGAAGAGAGTCTCTTTTGGGCAACTTAATACTTATCCACCCCAGAGTACCATGTCAGGGCGTGCAGTAACCCTTTCTCCTTCCGACCAAGGGGCCATCAACTTGGTCATGCTCAAGTGAACTTGACCCAAAACACTTCTGAGTTCAGGCTCCCGAGGTTGCTGTTTTGACAGGGAACACTAATTATATCAAAGCTTTACAGATGGACCCTCAGTCAGACACCAACCAAGGTAGGAATAATTTTGGTACCAAAGGGAGCTGTGTTGGAGACCCTGACTGGGCATTCCACCCAACATGGAACTAGTAGCAGCTAACAGAAGTCTCAGTTTGTCCATTAAAAGCCTGGACTGACTTGATATTTTTAACCATTTCTTAGTTGTCACAGTAAATACACTGAGAATAATTCAGGATAAGCTAACTGTTCCCTAATATTTTGGAATGGCATATAGGGGATGGGGTGACTCTCCGAAGTATTCACATTTCTGTTTATCCAGATTGTGTTCAGTCTTGATCCATTCATAGGCAGCTACTACCTCAGTATTTCATAAATGGAACAATTAGGCCATTCCCTAATCATTTGTGAAGGTAAATTAACATTTAACCCTGTTCAGCCAATGTGCTAGGGGTGTAAGATATGAAAACTTGGTTTTCGCCCCTCAGAATATCATGAATCTTGACTAGACAGTGTGACATATAGGGACACTGGACATAGAACTTGGCTTCTTAACTAAGAAGACGGGTGGCCTCAGACAAGTCCCGAGATGGCTCTGAGCTTCCGTTCCCTCATCTGTGCAACGGAGAAGGTAACCTCGCCCTTGTATCACAGAGTAGGCATAAGAACCAAATAATGTCATTGAATTTATGGGGAAGACGTGGGTAAACTATAAGTTGTATATGTGTGCGCATGCACACACGAGCTAGAAAACTAAGGAAAAGTGACTGCATTCAAGAAAACCTGCACATTGAATAAATGATGGTAATAACCCGGCCCCATTATGGGGAGCAGTCACTGTCACTGTCTGCATTGCCGATGGCACAATTAACTTAATTAACACGTACCTCTGTGGCGAGTCTGCTGAAATAACACTTTTCCTTCACATCCCCCTGCCCTGCTGGCATCGCATCGCTACGTCATGCATTTTCCAAGTGGGGAGACCAGAGTGCTCGATGGCTTTGACTGGTTTGCAGAAAACAGATTTCTAGAACATCAACATCGTCAGCAGTGCAAATTACCTGGGGAAAAATTAGAAGCCTCATCAAAACCGTGTCGAATAGGGCAGAGACCAGAGCATCCCTGCAGTGCAGGCGTGTCTGGGTGGGATGGCTCTGACCCTGTCAGAGTCCTTCTCACCAAATCCGGAATGACTTCTCACAGGGATAGCATCCTGTCCAACCTGAGGTTCTAACCTATGACCTTTGGTCTGTCATAAGGGCAATAAGGGTTCCTGATGGCACAACGAATCTGTGACTAGATAGGAACAAGTCAGTAGACAGTCCCCTTTGCTGTAGCATAGACCCCCTACTGACTGCCTTCGTTGAATGCTTTCCAGACCTGGAAAGGGGAGCCCTGAGATAAAGCGGCACAAGCTCCCCCTCTTGGAGGTCTGCAATTTCATTCCAGATCTTCAGAGTAGTTGAAGACATCTCCGGAATGTTCCTCCCCCTCCATTATTTCCTCTCTTCTCTTTCCCTCAATTCCCTGGCTCCGTGGATTCTCTACCTTTTTACCTTTTTCTTCTGACTCTATGGAGTCTTACTTTTATTTCCATTCATGTTGACAATCCATCCTACACTTCCGTACAATACTGTTTGATTATACCAGACATGCCCCTCATGAATGAGCGTCTACTTTCCTGCAGAGCCAACGTTCTTCTTTATTTCCTACAGTGACCTAGTAGAGAGCTGGTCCACCATAGAATCTCAGTAAACAACTGTTGAATTTATTGTCCTTTCTTTGTCTTCTTTCATTAGAAATTGGATGCATGAGTTTCACTGTGTCAGCTGCGTGTATGGGGGACCCTGTGTAACAGTGGTTTAAGTTTATTTGTCTCTCGCATAGTAATGTGAAGGTGGAAGGTCCAAGGTGCTCAGATAGCTTTGCTCCAGGAGGTCATCCTGGGACTCAGGTCCCTCCTAGCTTATCGCTCTGCCATCTCTAGTTGTTATTCTCACTGCCTGGTCGAACGTCGGACCGAGCAACAGGACGGAAGACACTGCACAAGTGGCGAGTGAGGGAGCCCATCAGAGATTCTTCATGGCATTTCCATCACATTTGATTCATCATATCCTGGTCACGTGACCAGGACTGGGCGTAACAGAGGTGGGAAGTGGAGTCTTCATTCTGAATGGCCAGATGCCCAAGTAAAAAATCAGAGTATTATTAATAGAAAGCAGTGATTTTGAAAGGTTTTAACCATGACTCACAATGAGAAAGGCGTTTCACATGATAACCCAATACAGGCTCCACACCCACAGAGAAATGAAAAGTGTTTGAAAACAATACTTGCCTAGACTGTGTGTAATGCACTTTCATATTTTTACATTTCATAAACCAAATGTTTGTGACTAACGAATGGAGTGTGGTCTGTAACTTGAAAGGCGCTGTCAGCTGGTAATCAGGACTCCACACCACTGGGGAGGAAACATTCAGATCTAACCTTAGGCAAGATTATTGACCTGCATTCTTTGTACTGCACATCTCAGTACTAGCTACTGAATAGGTGCAAGAAAATAAATAAATCAGCGGAAGAACCTGTCCATAAATCAGTCAAGCAGTCAGTGGTTCTTAGAGAATACAGGTGAATCTCTACGGACACGAGACTAAATACTGAAGGCTAGAGGGGCCTTTCGCCAAGAGAGAATTCTAGAAATGAGAAAGGGAGAAATTATTTTTGTCTCTTAAAATGATTTGTGTGTAGATGAAACACCCACACAAATATTCATCCTATTGATTCTTCTGTATTTCCAGCTTAACAGATAATTCAGATCAAAACCAAATTGATCTCATTTTAATTCTTTGTCATGGCCTCCAATTTATAAGCTGTGTCAAGGACAACCTCATGTATTTCTTGTTAATAGTGTATCTCCCAGGCTAATCTTAATTCACTTTTGTACTAGAGTAATCCATACAAGAGATTTGTTATTCCGTCTATACTTCAAATTTGAGGAAAACCTCATATTGTGTGATGTGTTTTCCTTGACAGTTTCCGCTGACTTTTGTCAGATTTTTGACAGGAGAAAGTAAAACCAACCACTCCAAGAACATTGCACCGCATTTGTTTTCAGAGCAACAGTTTTGGATGAGTTTGAAATGACTTTTAAATGATGTCAGAATAAATGCTTTCAAACAGGCCCCCCAATCCTTCGTGCTACAAACAGTGTTGGCTTAATTAGTTTGGGTGGGACACTACCATTAACCACAAGCTAATTGTCTTAGGGGCTCTTACTACAGCACTTCCGGAGTTTTGGGTTTTGGTAAACAGTGCATTTTCATGGCGTTTACTGAAAGCCGCCTGGGTCAATGGCACGACGGGAACGTGATGCACCAGAGACAAAAGCCTTTCATCCATGTTGCCAGGGCCTCCGAGCTGCTCACTCTCAAGTTTTCTGTTGCTTTTGCTGCTTCCCTGCACCATCGCTGCTGGGAGAGGCCCCATCCCACCACTTCCGGCCTAATGAGCATCAGTAGGAATCGAAAGGTTTTACTGTCTTAAAGGCTGCTAAAAGGCTCCTGAAGAAATTAGTCGGTGTTTTCCATCTTGTTTTCACTCTGCGCCCCAAAGCTCGTCCAATCGGCATCTGTGTTCGCTTCACTGAGAGAGAGAGAGAGAGAGAGAGAGAGAGAGAGAGAGAGAGAGAGAGAGAGAAGCTAATTATTGGACAAAGCTGGGGATTAAGCTTTCCTCTTGCCCTTAGGAAGAAACAGTCCCTCTGGGACAGGGTCAGGGCTTGTTAGGAGAGTGGTGGAGAGGGAAGGTGCTTGCTTAGTGCAGCCGTTGCTCATCCTTTCTGGATAAAGAGGACTGAAGTGCATTGGGCTTTCAATCCAGCACCTTTGGCAATCACCAAGAAAGCCTTGTGAGTCCCCTGAAGATGGAGGTACCTTTTGCCATATATCCCAGCAATGCGACATGACGGGCACTTCATTTCATCAGGTCTGTGCACCTTGAATCATTTTATGGCATAAGGCCAAAGTACAAATGACTTCAATGTGCACAAAACGCAATATTATTTCACAAATGCATTAAAATCCTTGCACTGGGTTATGAGTACTAAGAGATGAGAATTACTTGAGGAGGAAAAGAGGTTCCCTGAAAGAGGTTCCTAGGGGTCAGGCACCTTAACAACCAGTAAAAAGCTGCCATTTGCAAATAATGTTCAAAAGGCAGATCCTACTGTGGTCAGCCAGGACAATGGCTTTGTGGTCCGAGAGCAACCAGCTCTTCCTGTATCGCCGAAGGGCAAATATTTTGAGTACAGCATTGGAAGGTGAGGTCTGTGTCAGCATATAGACCCTCACACCAGCCTTCCGGTTGGGATGACTACTATTTTCTCATTTTTCCTAAAAGATTGTACCTGAATCTTATGTGTTTATACAAGAATTTTTAACACTCTTGGGTCAAATTTGGCTATTAAAAATTTGTCTTTGAGGATCAAGTCTCCAGGGCAGTTGTAATCTGGCCCTACTCAATCCTTTTCTCGCAGAGAGAGGCGTATTTCTAGATGATTAGAGAACCTCAGGTGGGAATGGTACTCTACCTCTGGCTTTATGCCTTAAAATATGACCTAAGGCAAGCTATCATTTCCCAGAAATGAAATATGTCATATGTTACTATTAAAGTGAACCAGAAAAAGAGCATTCTATTATAATAATGGGTTTTGTTTAAAAAAAATAAATGTCAAATCCCTAAAGGAATAATGCACATTTGATAGTACTCTTAGAACAGCAATATCAGTAATTGAGGTACTTATATTTTGTATTGTTCATATAGCAAAGGGATTTTGCATAAACCTTTCAGTAGAACTATTATATCAGAGCAAAATGAGAAACAGCATCACTCATGATTTAAGCACTCAATAAACACTTACTGGGATGACTCTATATCAGTCACCAGTCTAAATGTTGGGGATACTAAAAAAAAAAAAAAAGAATAGAACATTTCCTGCCTTCAAGGAACTCACATTCCAGCTGAGGAGACAGATAATAGCAAGTTATAAGAACTACAAAGCAATGTCACAATGGCTGTAATAGAGGTTCCAACGGGGCCGTGAGAGTCCACTGTAGAGAATCATTTGTTCCGACTGAAGGAGTCCTGCTATCCTTAGTGGCTCTTTAAATATCAGGATAAAGCACATATTGGGCAGATGGAACAGCACCAGCAAAGATGTAGTGGCAGGAAAAGAAAAAAACCCCCATGGCATTTTAGCAGTGAGTGGTTTTGTATAGCTACAGAGGTAAGCGTGTGAAACTGTCTAATGTCAAGCACTTCATTGCACTAGTTTGAGTTCAAGCAACTTGAGTGACTTTTGAGCAGTATAATTTTACAAAATGAATGTATTTTACATTCTATTCTATAGGGCCAAGGCAATGGGAGTAGGAGACAAAATATTGCATGCAATAGAACTGTCATTCTCATCGTGACTCATCTGTTAACTTAATGAAAAGACACTTACATCAAAAAGTGTAAGAAAATTGCTCACTTCCCATGCTTACGGCTGGATTGAACCTAATTTTGTAGCATTAAAACCGATCGCTTTCTGAGAACACATGTCACAGAAGATGGCATGAATTTTTATAATTATTAATCATATTTGATATGTCGATGTCACCTTTTATCCTGAGATCAATCCCGTACACATGGGAAAAGATAAGCTCCAAGGAAACAGAGCAAATATTAATACAGTAAGTCACCCTGCATTTCTATTTTCCACATGCCAAAGGCTTTCTAGTCCTGTGTTTCTGTCACCTTTAGGAGATAATGGATATAACTGTAAGGCAGTAACTTAGTATTATCTCCTACTGCTGGAAGTCCTAGGGTAGGGTAAGGGCCATTTTTTCACATATCTCTTCTTGGGAGATCAGCCTTTGACATACCTGTTTATCTTTTCTTGGCTTCTTTGCCGTCTCAGTGGAGGACATACCAGCCGCGGGCTGTGTCTTCATGGGCTCTTCAACGTTCTCAAGAGATTAACAACTCATCATCATCATCACAAGAACTACTACTGCTGCTGCTTATAAAGCACCCACTTCATGCCGACACTATTCTATTATTCTAAGAATTTTACATATATACACACATTAACTAACTTCACACCAACATTGTAGGGTAGCACTGTTCAATAGACTTTTCTGTGATGATGGAAATGTCCTACATCTGTGCTGTCCATCCAGCATGGTAGCCGCTAGCTGCACGTGGCCATTGAGTGCTTGAAATGTACCTATTGCTCCCGAGGAACTGTACTTTCAAAATTTAATTTGAATGAATTTTCATTGAAATAAGCACATAGCTAGTGACTATTATATTGACAGCCTTGACATAGTGGGTGGTGGTCTATTTATTCATCATCAGTAAGACCTTAATGAGGACCAATGTGTATAAATGCTTCTGAATCTTCTTGAAGCTATAAATATTTTAAAAGTAGTCCCAATTTTTATATTAGGAGGACTTGCATTCCACCCTTACCCCCCCGCCCCCCGCCCCCCATTAAAAATTTGACTTAACAGATGCCTGTGGAATATTAGGGTAACACAGAGTCATTTCTAAACAAAGAACACTTACAAAAGATGTGGATGATGTCCTTAAATGAAATCTTATTGTCATCCAGCCATCCCACGTGGTCCCCAGTGATAGGCACCAGTCTATCCACTGAAAATTCGAATTCCCATGACTGATTTTCCAAAGGGAGACGTTCACCTTCATTTATAAAATGGAATGATGAAAGGGTATATGTTTGGTGTGTTCAGAGGAACACTTACTTTGTCACTTCTCTCACTGAAACCACCTCTCCAAGATTTCTCTGGTTTGTGTGTGAAAATTTGGGAATGAAGTTCTTTAAGGAGAAGAAACTGATTGGAAAATTTAATTACATTTCCACTTAGTCTACCCTGCAACTGAGACTGTTACACTGCTTGAGAGAAAACTTAAGTAGCCCTTGGTTGGAACCATCTGTCGGGAAAATGTGACATATGTTTGCTTTGTTTACTCAACAACCAAGTGTAAACTGATACACTGAACAAGAAATGCGAATATGGTGTGAGTGCGCGTGTTGAGGCGGGTGCTCGATGAGGGACTCGATCTTCCTCGTACCTGCCCTCCAAGGAACACGTGCACAAGAGAGCAGATCCGCGGGGTGTCCCCGGGGGCTTGGGGCGCACACGGAGGCTCAGACCCCACAAACAATGCGCTGCACGCCTCGCAGCCGCCGCCACAGCCCAGGGGCGCGCCTGGCTGGTGTGTAGTTGAAAGGAAAGCTGCCCACCCTCCTCCTCCTCTTTCCCCCTCCTCTTTTCCCCGCCCTTAGACTCGGGCCTCAAACTTCTATCAAAGCCCCTGCCCTTTTTAATTAACCCCCCTCGGTCAAAAGGACCGTTCCTTTTCTCTCCTCTGCAGCCCATTGTCTGGTGTGATGGGTTTGCAGATTTGACAGCTGGGTTCACCCAGACTTGATTCAAACTCGATTTCCCGGAGAGATGAACTTGGACATCAGCAAGGGTCCTGAATACAAGCCGCGAGCGTCCTGATGGCAACCCGCCACTGCGGGATGTTGCTCCCCAGACCCTTCTCTAGACCCAGTGGACACCGGGTGTGCCGCGCGCCCCCGGGCGTGCCGGGAGGGCGGAGTGTGTTCGGGGCGGGGTCGCCGCGGGGGCGGGGGCGGCAGCTCGCCTGAGCACGGGAGGTCCCAGGGATTGGGGTGTAGGGCTGTGTATGTATTGGGCTTTTAAATTGATTATTTTAAAATTTACTTTAGAAACAGCCAAAATGGAGGTCAACTTACACGTTTCCCCAAGGCAGACCTGGCGCGGTGTAAATGCAGTGGACCGAGGGGCCGGGGGCCCGGGGCCGGGGGAGCGGGGCGTTGCACTTTTGTGCCCTTGTTCAAGCTTGAGGAGCGAGGTGGAGACTGTGTACACGTGTGCGTGTGAGTGTGAGTGTGCGCGCGCGTTGGCGTGAACGCACGGGTGGGCGCATCCCGCGATCGCGGCCGGCTCGGAGGGCCTGGGTCTGAGTGTGTCTTTAACGCCAAGTCTCGAGTCACGGCCGCGAGTGACGTGGGGGAAAACTTTTTGTTCGGAAGATGGGTCTGGCGAGAGGCCGGGGGAAGGAGGGAAGGAGGGAGGAAGGAGGTGAGAGAGGGAGAGAGAGGGAGAGAGGGAGGGAGAGGGAGGGAGAGGCAGGCAGTGCTCGCGGCCGGAGGCTTAGCGCTGCGTGTCCTGTGCGCGCGTGCTGGGTCCATCCTCGGGTCCCGCCGCAGGCGAGTGTGTTCGTCTGCGGGGTCCCTGCCGGCGAGTGTCGGAGGGCTGTGCTGCGGGCCAGAGGGAGCAGGAGCAAGCCAAGGGGCCCCTGGCCAAGAAATCCGGTCTCGGAACCCGCTGTCCCTCGCACAGCTCCCCGTAGCCACCAGCATCCCTAACCGCCATCTGAGCCCTAGGGGGCTCTGCTGGGAAGCCGTCCTGGCCCAAGTAGGTCCTCCGCGCTCTCGACAATTACCGCATTTTTCTTCCTAGCACAGAGAGAAGTGAGCCCGGAAAGGAAAGAAGGGGGCGGGGTCACCCCTAAATTAAATAAATAAACAAACAACAACAACCCAAACTGGCTCCTCCTGCGGCTGGACACGGTCGATTGAGTCCAGGTTGGTGGCATTTGGAGAGAGTTTTCTCCTTCTGTCCTTTTGGGAACCCACCTTCGCTCTCCCACCCCCGTCTTTCCCTCTTGCAGGTGCCCCTCAACTTTGGGGCCCGCGGGGTGGGGGCCGCGGCACGCGGCTGCACCTGCCCGGGCGCGCTCGGCTCCGGGGCCGCCAGCCGGCGCGCTCGCCCGGGGCGCGGGGCTTCCGAGTGAGCGGCGCGGACGCCGGGGCGGGAGCCGAGGACGCGCGGTGGGTCGGGGCGCCCCGGCTGGGTTTAGGCTCCGACCGGGACGTCGGTTTCCCTTCGCTCCGCTGCCTTTGAAAGCAGGCGAGCCGGGGAGGAGGAGGGGATACGGCGACGGGGGGCAGCGATTGGTGGTGTGGGCGGGGAGGGCCGGCGGCGGAGCCAGAGAGCTGGCGCGAGGAGGGGGCGGCGAACTTCCCGGGAGAAGGGGCTCTTTCCGCGCCAGGGCTGGCGGGAGAGCCGCCGCCGCCGCCGAGGGCTTCGACTCCAGCCAGCGGCCGGCTCCGCTCGCGGCGGTGGGAAAGTCACGTCACTTATTGATCTGCTTGCGTTCGGCCCTTTGGGTTGGACCCGATAGACACCCCTCTGGACTTTGGGGGCCGCGCGTGACCTCTCCAGCCCCGCTCTGCCCGTGCGGGCGGCTCCCCGGAACACGCGCACACGCACCGCCCGCGCCTCCTCCCCGGGTCCGGACACCGGTTGGGGTGGGCCCTCCCCCGGGCTCGGCAAAGTCCTCCGAGGCGGGGGCGGAGGGCGGGGAGGCTCCGGCGCTCTCAGCTCTCGTTTCAAAGCGCGCTCTTCCTTTCAGGTCGGGTCGGACCTGAGCCCCTCGGAGCGGAACCGCCGCGCGCCCGCGCGCCCGCCGCCAGCCCGGAGCGGAGTCGCCCGCGGCGGTGGCGACAGACCCACCCGGGAGTTCCCTCTTGCACTGGATGGAGCTGAACTTTGGGCGGCCAGAGCAGCGCGGCTGTCCGGGGATCGCTGCTTGCTGAGCTCCCTCGGCCAGACGCTGCCGCGGCTCGGGATTTGGGGGGGCGGGGACCAGCTGCGCGCCGGCATCATGTTCCTGGCGACCCTGTACTTCGCGCTGCCGCTTCTGGGTAAGTCGAGGCTACCGTTACCCGCTGCGTCTCGGAGGAGCCCTCGCTTGAGCGCGGGTAGGGTGGGCGAAGTTTCGTTTTGGGGAAGGGGATCGTGCATCCCGCGCAGCCCGGGCGGGGGGCGGCGGCGGCGCGCGCTTGCCCGCAGCCTTTCCTGCTTGGGTTTCGGTTGCGGTGGTTTCTGCGTGACCCAGCCTGGCGGGGAATGGAGGGGTCCCGGCCCTCCAGCCGGGGACCCGGCGCCCCGTGAGAGTCCCGGGAGCTCGCGGGGACGCGGCGGGCAGGTGGGGTGTGGGCGAGCACTGGGCAGGAGACAAAGTTCGAAGGGAAAACTTTTCCCCGGGTAGCGTTCGGGTGCTCCCCGCGGGGAGGCCCGCGGACCAGGGCTCGCCCGCCCGGCGCCCCAACCGCCGCCGCCCTCCTCGCGAAGCCCCCGGACTGGGCCGGCCGAGCGAGGCACCGGGGTCGCGGGCTCCGGCAGCGCCGCCGGGAGGCGGCGGGGCTGGTAGCGCGGTGGGCAGCGCTGGCTTGGTGGCAAACCGCGAAAAGCCCGCAAAGCCCCGGGGGCCCGGGAGGGCGGGGTCGCGGAGGCTAAGGCGGCGGGAGGTCCCGGGGCGGGAAAATGGACTCCCGGCGTGGAGGGGCGGGCCCGCTCCCCGCGCAGTGCGCCCCAGGAGCCTGGTTGAGCAGGCGCCCTCCCCCTGGGTTGGGGCATCGGGCAGCTGCCCAGCCGCCCTCACCCTCCCTCCGCTCCATCCGCAGACGTGCTCCTGTCGGCGGAGGTGAGCGGCGGGGACCGCCTGGACTGCGTGAAGGCCAGCGATCAGTGCCTGAAGGAGCAGAGCTGCAGCACCAAGTACCGCACGCTGAGGCAGTGCGTGGCGGGCAAGGAGACCAACTTCAGCCTGACATCCGGCCTGGAGGCCAAGGACGAGTGTCGCAGCGCCATGGAGGCCCTCAAACAGAAGTCCCTCTACAACTGCCGCTGCAAGCGGGGTATGAAGAAGGAGAAGAACTGCCTGCGCATCTACTGGAGCATGTACCAGAGCCTGCAGGGTACGCGCCGCCCGTCCTCCCCGCCCCCCACAGCCCCAAAGGCAGGCGGGCCCCTCGGCCCGAGTCTGGCTGACCTCATCCTCCACTCACTTCTCCCCAGCTGCAGAATGAGGACCTTTCATTGGCCCCCAGGGACAGTGGCAGCTGGTGTTTGCTGCCTTCGCGGTAGCACTGTTGGGGCCTGGTTGTTGGAGTCTGTGAGGGAGTGAGGGGGACACCCCTCGGATCCTGCTGACTTCTTTCAAACCTGGTCAGAGCGTCTAGTAGGAACCCATGAAAGGGCACAGGAGGAGCCCACAACTTCTCTCTAAGGAGAGCTGGCTTCACAGAGTAGCAATGCATACAAAGCCTGGGCACTGCATCTTGCCTGGAGTTTCCCCCCTTTATTCTGACAGAAGATAAAGAATTAAGCATAAAAGGTCGAGGAGAATCTATTCTATCTTTAACCCCCTCAAACCTGATCAAAGGCAGATGTAGGAAAAACCATTTGTCCTTTTAGATTAGCTGAGTCTTAAACCAGCTGGTGTGGTTCAACCTTGGTGAACAGAAATGGCTCAGAGAGGGAAAAGACTTGTCACAACCATCATTCCAATGGCAGTTTTTTGGGGTCCTTGTGTGGCAGAGGCGGCTCGTGTTTGTAAACTGAACACAAACATCCATTCTGCACGGAGACGCACACTAACAATGGGTGATCTACAGATTTGACTTCTCAGCCGCCCCTTCCTCCAGAACCTAGTCATGAAAACCTCTTTCAGAGACGATTGTCGGGTAGCTAGGGTACCTGCTTTCTGACCACAAGCTGTGTGTTTCAGGAGCAGAGGAATGGGGCCCTCTTTTGAGTCACCTTTCTTCCATTGGCTCCTGGAGGCAAGCTGGGCTTGTGATGTCACTGGTTTCTTCCTCTCGGATTTCATTCCTTTGCAAAAGTGGGAGCGTTTTCTGGCAAGATCAGGCTGGGTTGCTCTCCAATGTTTTCCTGGCACTCTGGGGAAAGCAAGGACAACAGAGGCAGAGGGAATGAAAATAAATAACCGTTGCCAAATGGATGCATTTGAAATCTTTGAAAGTTTCAGCGTCTTTTCGTTACACAATCATAACATAATTAGAATTCAGATTCAGTAACAAAAACTGCCTGAAATATGTCTGCTTTCCAGATCTGAGAGCCCCATCTTTCTGTTGTTTTTAGGAAATGATCTGCTCGAAGATTCCCCGTATGAACCAGTTAACAGCAGATTGTCGGATATATTCCGCGTGGTCCCCTTCATACCAGGTAAGCAGATTTATATACACGTCCACTCTGGTACCCCTGCCTGCTGGAAATCCGTTGGTTCTCATTCTCTTTGGCTCTCAAATAGTGTATAAGTAGATAGTTGAATGGTGCAGTATTTCTGGGAAATGAGAAATAAGATGATGATAATGAAGAGGCAGAATGCCTAGAGATGATTGTATGACTTGAGAGTAATTCTAAATGAAGTAATGTGGTGTGGTGGTTTGGAGGAGGTTGGAGGAGGTTGGCTTGGTTGATTTTCTTTTTTTTCATATTAAAATATGATTGGCCAACTCCTGCAAAGGGAGTGCCACTTCTGTCTGTAGGTGGCAATCGTATTCCCTTCTTGTTACATGCAGTCCACAGTGCCTCCCTGATATGGGATCTGTTTAAATGATACCACTTACTACACGAGACGTCTGAAGATGCTCGTCATCTTAGATTGTGGAAGAATTTTGGATTTACTTGCTTGTCTGCCTTTGATTTAAAAGATGAAGCTCTACCATTTCTTAACAGTTCTTTTGTTTCTAAATTTTCCTGAGCAAGTGTAGGTGACTGGAAGAGCATATTACTGCCCCAGCGGCCCTTTAGAAAGTAGTCTGGCTTCCTGTGGGTTTGTTTTGTATCTCTTTGCAATTCTATGTTTGGTTTGGAAGTCACCTTAGTTTTAGAATTAAGTTTTTCATAATATCTGCGTTCAGACAACACATAAATAATGAGCAAGGCAGTAATCTCTCTCAATGACATGCGGATTCCAGACCGATGTTGCCTTTATGTGTGTACAGAGAAGACGTTTTCTCAAGTATTTAAAGCCATCACAAACGATATGTCTCTCAGTGGTTAAATGTGGTGGTTAATGTTGAATCTGATTCTATGAGATGATGGTTTGTCACTAGTGAGAGTGTTCGGGTGTTCTAAAAGTTTGATGTTTTCCTGCAGGAAGCCATAGAACATGGGTGTGTGAAAACATTGATATGGTGTGTGTGTGTGTGTGTGTGTGTGTGTATTGCACGTATACTTATTCACCAACATCCATTAAGCGCCTACTATGTTTTAGACCTTGAGATTTGGGCAGGGGGCCAGACAGATGTTGTCCCTGCCCTCCATGAAGTTTAGATGCAACCAGCAACTGATGTTTATCAAGTCCTCTCTGCCAGGCAGGCGGTACAAGCTTTACATCAATCTTATGTAATCTTCGCCCAGTACGTCTTAGGGATTCTAACTTCCATTTTTGAGATGAGGCAGTGCAGCAGCGTGAAGTTAGGAAGACAGTCCAAGAATCACAAAGCTCCTAAATGGTGGAACCAGAATTTAAACCCAGATTTGTTTGATTTCAAGATTTTGTAACATCCTGTCCCTTGCGGGTCGGAGTGTGGGCCTCAGTACAGCAGCACAGAGAGTCGCCTGGAGGCATTTCGTAGTGGACGATCTCAGGCTTTATCCCAAACTCACTGCATCAGGGTTGGCATTTTAAGAAGATCCTTGGGCGAGGTGCTCTGTAGATGCTTGAATCTTGAGAGGCACTCCTCTACGTTATTCTGTCTTTTGGTTCAAAGGAAAAGTGTGTGTATGTGTGTGCGCGCGCGCACGTGCATGCACGCATGTACTTTGGGATGTGATATAAGGGTACAAGTTCATTATCAGTTATTCCAATGTTATCCTGAAGAATGCTGAAAATTTTTACTCCAAATTCCTACTAATACTCTCTGTCCCCTTGGCCCAACCGTGACAGTGGCCCAGGCAGTGGAAGAGAGGTACATAGACCATCTGGGCTGTCGTGGGAGCAGGTCTGTGAGAATGAGGATGAGATGTGGCTGATGGGGTGCCAGAAGTGACCTTGGCCTTCCTAGGACTTCTGAGAGACAGTGCCTCTTGCCTGCTGCCTGTCCCATGTAAGCACTGTTCCTCAAGCTTTGCACTGCTCCCTGAAAGGGTGTGCGCCTCTCCATCCACTGGCAGTAAGACTGAGGAAGTGGGCAAGGAGGAAGGACCATTTACGTTTTAATTTGAGAACTGCTGTGAGCTATGGGGCTCGAACAGACCCATTTTCTCTGGGCCTTTCTCTTCTTGGTGCAATGAGGCCATTGGAGTAAATAATCTCCAGTTTTAACAGCCCGTGGTTCTGAGGGAAGATTGAGGTCACCTCCAGAATGCCCCCACTGTGCTCTTGCAGTGCCTTTTCAGTCCCTGCATTCATTCCTTACTCAGAGTGGGCTGAGTTATTCTCTGATACCGCTGGCCTGTCTCAATGTCTCTGACGACTATCGGAAATTCTTTGACATGGGCCTAGTTTCAGTCATTCATTTTTTGGGGTCCCTCTCTCATCCAGGTGTCCTTTCATAGCATGTGAAAAGTGACCCTGAGTTTGTGAGACCTGTTGTGTGAGAACCCAGGAGTCCCAGTGAATTAATCAGGGCCAGGAAGGCCTTGTCTAGAGCTGCATTTTGTATCTCAAGGGCATTGGGTTTGGGTTCCAGCACTAATGAGCCCTGACCTCTGATGGTGACTTTGTGCCTTAAGTGGCCAGAGGAAGGCCAAGTGGAGCCCTGAGAGGTTTTCAGTCGTTGAATAATGCATATTATCCAGTGTAGCATTTGCAGGACGGGGAGGGACAGAGGAGCAGGATGGTGAGTGCTGCTTTCCTTGGTTTAAATCTGAGTTTCTAGAACACCTCTTCTGTGTTGAAAAATCTCTCTGAGGAAACCAGGACAACAGGCCCTCTGCCTTTTGCAGACAGGGGAGCAATTAGAGTTTCCATATTTGGAGTTCTCTGCCCAGTGCGAAGAGGTTTATCCACATACGGTAAAGGCGAGCCGGACGCTCTCACCCAGCGTGGCGTGTTTGACACGAGGAGTTTCCATTATCTCTGGACCCCCCAAACGCGCGGCCGTCGTTGCCATTGTTTACTTGATCAGCCCTTAAAAGGCCACGGGGAAGGACTGTCGGGGCGGCAGCAACAACGAAGGGAACGAAAGTCAGGTAGGATCCGAAAACTGTGCCTGTCTGAGGCCCGAGCTGCAGAAGGGAAATGCAGCAGCCCAGCCAGGCGAGAACGGAGGCGGGGGCTGCGGGCACCACTCGGGCGGACGCAGGGCAGCAGAAGCCTTGGGCCTTTAAGGAACTTTTTAAATTAAATTTATTGGGGGGGGGGGGCGCGGCACTGGTTCCTAAGATTAGATAGGTTGCAAATGTACCTTTCTATAGTACATCGTCTGGATATTGCACTTGTGTTCACCACCCAGAGTCACCACGCGTGAGTATTCGACTCCCTTTGCCCACTTCTGCCTTCTAGAAACTACGAAAATTACCGCCTAGTAACTCCTCAGCAGTGGTCTGTGTCGACGCGTGTTTGTTTGTTCATCTTGTTTGTTTGTTGCTTTCAGTTTTATATCCCACGGATGAGTGAAATCATATGGTTCTTGATTTTTTTCTATCTGACGTATTCCACTTAGCATGCTAATCTCCAGGTCCATTCGCGTCGTCGCAAATGGCAGTATGTCATCTTTTCTTATGGCCGAGGAACGTTCCATTGTGTGTATGTGCCACGTCTTCTTTGTCCAGTCATCTATTCAAGGACACTTCAGTTGTTTCCACGTCTTGGCCGCCACGAATAATGCTGCAGTAAGCATAGTGCTACATACATCTTTATAGATAAATGCTTTTAGATTTTTTTTGGGTAAATACCCAGTAGAGGGATTGTTGGGTCATATGGTAGGTAATTTTAAGGGCTCCAGGAGGTGCCTTTACTGTCGGTTGATGCCAATGTGGTTTTTAGGGGTCTCGAACATGCCAATCGGGCCGTCAGTGGGAGTGCATGAAGGAAAATGTGAGCCAGAGAATGTTGGAGGACAGGAGAGAACACGGAACAATGTGTTGGGGACCGAGAGGGCAGAGCAGTGTGGGTGCTCGGAGGCCCACAGGATGGAGGGTTTCACCCCTGTGTCTCTCATAGCCACGACTATCTGCTCTTTAACTTCCCTCCTATTTTCTTCTTCACAAAAGTTCAAGAAGTGGTAAGAAGTAAATCGTGATTTAAAAGGGGGATGAACTTGTTGGCAATGTATTTGTACTCTCTGGAGGGGGAGAACAAAGCAGAGAGAGGTTTCGAAAGTGCAGCAGGGGCCAAGAAAAGCCTACGGATGGAGGATCAGAGGGAGGATAGAAGCACCTCAGCAGCAGCGAGAGAAAGAGAGGGCTCCGAGGTTTAAGAGTATTGATCGAAAGGTTGGATTTTGTAGAAGAGTCAAGAGATGCCAGGCGTTCCTTGAATATAATCCAAGTCGGTGGTATTGCAAACAAGGAGCACGTGGAGGGAGTGGGGAAGGATGGATGTTAGGGTTTGAACAGCCCAAATCTGATTTGGTGGAAGACAAAGTGCAAGGTCTCTGGTCCTGTCATCATTCCCTTCCAAGTCCCAGGAGTGGCTGAGACCTTCCCAGGAAGGCTGAGGATCTTGGGATTGGGTCCCAAGTACTTGGAAATGGTTTGCTCCAGGCCCCTTTTTTCTGAATGATGCTATGAATAATTAGCCATGGTTAGCATTTCGGGTATAACATGCCATCATATTTATGTCACTATTGAAAAAAAAACCTTTAAAATTTTTTCTGTGTTGAAGAGTAGCATTATAAGGTCATCTGTTGACTTGTCACATCACTATGAGAGAGAAGGGTCTGTAAATACCATCAACCAAGGGTGTGTGGTGGTCCTTTTCTCTCCACTCAGCTCTCTATTTATGTTGTCCCAATATTTGAGAACCCCTTTTAGATTCTTGTGACCTATTCTGTCCTGTGCTAAACTCCTTAGCAGGCCAGCTTGGCCCCGCCCTCCCCTTCCAAGCCCCACCCACTCCTCTCCAAGCTCACCAGGTATTTCACGTGCGTCTTGAAGAGGAAGATTAGATTTCACCGGTGGGGGCCATGCTGCAATTCCCTCTGATGGGCACTTCCACTAAGGACTTCTTGGTGCTGCGTTGTGCTCTTGCCTTTATGATAACCCTTAATCACAGCATAATGAGATGACTTATTTATGTGTCTGTCTTTCCTACTGGAAAGTTGAGGATTCACATGTTATGCCTGGTGTCTGCTCAGCACGGAGCATCCTTCCTAGCACGGAGCATCCTTCCTGCCCCAGAGCGGGCATCCCATTAACCAGGAGTGGTTGAATACCAGAGGAGAAGGGCCTTCGAGATCTAGCGTGACCTGCTGCTTTTGCAGAATTGAAGCTCAGGGAGGGGAAGCAATTTGGCCTCGACAGTACCGCTTGAGGGTAGCCTCCAGGAATTTTGTCGGGACATGGCACTGCCCTCAGGGAGGCCAGTGTTGGCCTCCTTATGTTCTGCATATTCGCTGGGCAAACACCATACATTCCCAGGACCTCAGCTACCACTTACACCCAGGACTCAGAATCTTCTTTTCTATTCCAGCCCCTCCTGAGCTGGGTCCTAGATGACTCCATTGAAATGTACCTCAGTTACTTCAAATTCAGCACAGCCAAAATGAATCACATCGTCTCTTCCCTTTTCTCCTTACACCTTTCTCTTCCTGAGTCTCTGTCTAACAAAGTGGCATTATCTGCCTAAGTTACAAGCTTTGGGGTCATCTCCACCCCCTCTACCATCCTCATTCCTTCAGCTGGACCCATCACCACGTCCTGCTGAAATTATCTGCTGTCCTCTCCATTCCCTTCTTTCCTCTCACTTGAACTTTGCACTGACCTTCTTACTGACCTCTCTCTGTCTCTCAACCCACCTTGGCCCCCTCATTGCTGCATCTCAGCACCTTGAGGACTTACAGAAATGACCCCATAGATTCCTCTCTTAATAGATCTTCTGTCTTGCCCCAGGTACCTTGTATCCCAACCAGCTGGGTTGACCAGCTCTTGTCCCAACAGTGCTCTGGGCAGCTTCGTGCCTCCACATCCTTGGACACAGCGGTGCAGAAGAAAGAACACACACTCTGGAGTTCCACCAACCTGGGTACATCTTAGTGCCACTCACTTTGTTTTGAGCAAGTCGTTTGCGATTGCTGTACTTCAGGCTCCTTGGGTATAAGAGGAGATGATGATCATGCCTACCTTGTAGGTGCTTGTGAATTAAAGATGCCATGTGTAAGATGCCTAGCATAATCCCTGATCCTGCTTGGTCCTTGATAAAGCTCAGTCATTTTTAATGCCATGCCAAGGCCACGTTAGCGATTGACTTGCTCCTGAATCCAAGACTGGGACTCTCTTTAGCAGACCCTATCTCCTGCTCTTGAACAGTGATTCTATGTCCAGAAAAGAATAGCAACCTCGAGCTTTCAGGAAGGCTGCTCATAAACTACCTTGGATAAGAAATGGGAAATGAAAAATCTATGCTCTACCTAAAGGGCCCTGGAGGAAAGTCCTTTCTCTTAACAACCCAGCTCCCCCTTTGGGGAAGGTCATCCTTATTCCTGCTCAGAATCCCCCTGGTCCCTTTGGGGCCCGAGTTGTATGTTTTTTTAGTTGGAGGTGAGTTTGCTGCAGCTGTGATCACCGGGGTGGGAGCTCTTCCTGTGCTTAAGGATTCTTATGATCAGCCTTCCCTGCTCAGCTTGACTGATCCCCATTCTTCTAACCTCTCCCCATAAATCTTCTTTGCAGCGCCCCTCCTAGCAGGAGGAATTGCTGCTCTCTGAGAGGGGCTTGCCTTAAACCTGGGAGATACTTCCGTCCCCCCAGGCTGTGCTGAGTGCACTTAACATTTCACTTTCTCAGGCCACTGCTTTCAGTTTTATGCTCTCCCTCTCCCGCCCCTCAGCAGTCCACTTTTATCGCAGAACAATAAGGATTTCAAACCAGTCAAAAAAGAAAACGAATTTAAATCACCCACAGCCCCAGCTCCCAAAGATAACCACTGTGAGCATGTTGATAGGAGCCTTTTTAGATTTTTCCCTTTATATACGAATATGTCTATCTCGTATATGTGTGTATATATACATGTACACACACACACACACACACTTTTTTTTTTAACAAGTGACATCAGAGACTTTCTCTTTACTTGCCCACTGACCTGGAGAATCCATGTCTTCTTGTGTCACTGATCATTTCCTAAAGGCAGATTTTATTATTAAGGTTAACTGTCATCCTCAAGAAGTTTCATGAACCAAGCAGCAGGCCATCCCAGTCTCTAGATCCTTTACACTGAAGGCCTCAATGTTTCAGTGAAGGCAGTGAAGGTAGAGGCAGGGGACTGTAGGCGCCAGTAACAGAAGACAGGAGATAAAATATCAGTGAGTGACAAGTAATTGCATGAACTGAAGATCATTACGAGGTGCACAATTATTTATAGCCCACATGTGTCCTCCTTCCTTCTCCTCAGTCCTCTGAAATATTTCTTCCTGTCATCTCTTAATTTTCTGCTGTCGAAGTTTATTCTTCCCAAAGGATGTCTCCCCCTCCCTGCCCCCGCCCCCTGGAATGCAGTACCGAATTCTCAAGAGAAAGTATCAAATCAGGATTGTTTGGTGCGAAGGGCACAGGTGACCTGAGTTAGGCTTCCGGCTTCCCCCGTAGCTGGGGGACCTTGGGCAAATGTCTGCCCTTCCCGAGAGGCCTCCTTTTATAAAATGAGGACAGTGGACTAGAAGGGTCTTTAACGTATTTCCGTTCCTTCTTGAAGGGCCTATATGTTGAATATTGTGTTGTTCTGGGACTCGCTGTCTTACTTTCAAGCATTTTCTTCGTAACACAGGCCCCTGTGACCTTGGCATACGTATTTTACATATTAATAACATTTATAAAGCATGATTTGTTAAATATGTACCTTACTTTGAACCAGCATTATTTAGAGCATCTCATTTGCATACACAGAAGAAGGTAAAATGAACTAAGAAATAAGCAAGTGGAGAACAGAGGGACAAGAAGCACATGAGAGCAGGAGGGCGGAAATGAAGCCAGGAGTAAGCGCGGTGGACAGAACACACGTCGTGGGATTTTATTTAAACACACTCAGCGTTCGGAGCACCCTGTTCCTTTCACAAAGGGATGAGTAAGATCACTGGATTGTAGACGTGGTGGGACCTTTGGAGGTCGTTCTAGCCCAATCCCCTTATTTCACTGATAAGAAAACGGAGAGTTCCATACATTTCTAGGACATAAATTGTCTAGGACAGTGATGACAAGTAAAATTAGGGGCGTGCTTGTTTTTAAATCGATATTTGAAACTCTCCATGTCCTGGCATTTTCCCGCCTCTTCTAAATTGCCCTTCACCTCTTCAGGTCTGCACCCGCCTTAGACAGCCACACACACTGGTTTCAGGCATCGACTTTAGTGAAGAGGGCGGTTGTCCGTTGTTTTGGAATTGTTTGGAAGGGTTAATTAATAGGCCTCTGTTTGGCAACAGAACCCAGTGGCTGGAATGCTAATTTTTATATCTTTGGGCCACCTTCAGAGTTACCTCCCAGGGAAACTAAGAAATTATTGGTTGCTTTAAGCCCTCCCAGCCCTCAGATTAAAAAAAAAAAAAAAAAAAAGAAAGAAATGAATCCTTCATCAGAAATTTTTTGTTGAAGAAGCTAACCACTTCCCGTAATTTAGAGACTCGACTGGCTGGGTCAGTGATGAAAACCAATGGGTGATTTGCATAAGGGGCTAATTTATTATGTCCCCCGGGCATTCCTTTCATCTCTCTTTCCATTCTAATTAATGTTCTAAGAGGGTCTATCACCATATCAGAAATTAGGGGTGAAAGCAGCCATTGTTAACCTTTATTCTTATGATTTTTTTTTAATCTCCTATGATCTTTTAACCATTTTCTTTTCATATCCAGGGGCTCCCATAGTTTGGGCTGGGAGTGTGTGCAGAGGAGAGTTGAGGGGTGTTGCTGTTTCATGATCTTTATTCAAAGAGGACATTGTTGTAAAAATAAAAATTACTCCAGTAGCTCTCCAGCCCTAGAGGGATTTGCAGAACCTACAGCAGGATGTCACGGTGCAGAATTGTTTCTGCCCTCCGAAAAGAAACCTCTAGATAGACATGTATGCATAGATAGAGATATATTTGTACGACTTCCTGCTCACTTGTGCATGTATTTGTAGTGTGTGTGTGTGTGTGTGTGTGTGTGTATGTGTGTTTGTGTGTGTGTATGTCTATATTGTTAAAGATTTTGCCTCAAAAAGACCTTCCTTGTCACGTGTTTCAGTTGGCTCTGGCTGTGACAAAGGCAGCTGTGTGTAAGAGAGTGTGACACAGCTGAGGAAAGGCAAGAGAACAAGCAATTTCTTCGAAAATCAATTGCAATTTACTCCTACTAAATTGGCCCAAGGTCCGCCCTGTCTACGCATTAGCATACGACAGACTTTTAATCATTTGGTCCAATGGCCTATTTTTGGTCAAACCAGTTTCCTCCGGGACTGCCTGTCAGTCCCAGAGCTGTGTCATCTCCAAACCTGGAGTCTGTTTAAAGGGGAGGTAAGTGTGGGGAGAGAACCCCTGGGGAGCCCTTGCTGAGTGCAGCCTGTTCATGGGCATTATTTTCTCTGCCATGGCTGAAAACTAGGTGTTAGCTCTGATTTCTGAGGAGGAAACATGGGCTCAGAGAGGTTGAGTAACTTCCTCAGGGCCACACAGCTGGTAAGTGGGAGAGTTCAGATTCACATCTTGCCCCGGCATCTCCAAAGCCTGTGCTATGTCTCCTGTTATATGATGAAATTTTAAAGCACAGGCCTGGCTCCTTTACTAAAGAGGCGATATCTACTCCCTTCTCTCCCTTCCTTAATACCTAGTTTATTCTCCTCTGTCTTCTATCTTAAAACAATGTTTGGCAAAGGGCCTTTAAAGTTGAAATATAAGCTAGTGCCTATTATTTTAATATTTATCCCAGAATTCTGCTGCGTTCTTAATTGACAACCAAAATCCAGAACATGCGCGCTATTAAAACCATTCCTGCGGAACTGCAGAAATATTAACCAAAAGAAGCAATTTCTGGATTGTATCTTTTTTCATTTCAGTGTGAGACGGAAGGCTTCTAAAGTAGAGCAGAATGCCTAGGGCCATTTTTTGTCACGTTGTCATATAAATAGCATTACACAGTAGTCAAGAAAGGAATACATAGTTTATTTCCACTTTAAGGTGACCTAATATGCTATTCATTTATCTTCTACCGTGCTGGTACTCCTACCCTTCACGTCCCTCTGAATGGTCTGAGAAGCACCAGGCAGACTGTTATTTCTGTTACCCTTTGCACATTATCGTTCTGTGTACAGTTAATAATGTATGAAAATAAGTATTGATTGCATTCTTTGTAGGAATAGGCCAGCAGCTTTCTTAAAGCCCATGTTTATGAAATGTTTCATTGATCGTTGTTATATGAGTTTCAAATAAACTCTTCTTCAAGAAGATAACCACCAGCTCAGGGAATTCTGGAGCATGTTTGACGGAACCACTTTATTGTGTGTTTAGGCAAGTGACATTTGAATGGGAAAAGGAGTGACCAGGCTGAAACCAGAAATATATTCCCAATTGGAAATGACTCCCCTCCCCACGAGGCCTTAAGAGAAATAAAAGCAGTGAGAAGCAATGAGCTAGATGTTTTCTATGTAATAACTTGTGTCAACCATGTTTAAGTGTAGGTATCCTTGATAGATAAGGAAACTGAGGTCCAAGTAAGAAACTTGACTGAGGGCATACATGGATGAATGGGTACAGCCCCATTCTCACTGGGAAATCCGGCTGTAGCGCCGTGTGTGTGTGTGTGTGTGTGTGTGTGTGTGTGTGTGTGTGTAACAGGACAGTCCGGGAACATCAAGTGCACAGACTGCGTGCGGGGTCGTTAGGCATTGGTGCCGAGTGATGTGTGTGTGTGTGTGTGTGTGTGTGTGTGATACACGCACCTATAAGGGCTGACTGGAAAATATCCAGGAGCTTGACCTTCGTCTCAGCAGAACTGGGGGAGGATGCCAGCTAACTTACCTGAGCATTGCGGGGATTTTTAGGTTGAATCATAGGAAATTGCCATTTTTGTAGGTCAATAGGGTAGACTAGCAGAAATTTCTTATGGTTCAACTTCATCATAGTTTTGTGTCATAAAAGCACACACAGCGCCCCTGGATGATTCTAGACTAGAGAAGGACGTAGGCCTGTTGTGGATGAGTTACTCGTCATCACAGAAGGTACCTTCAGGAGAAGTAAAAATGTGGCCAGGAGTACCATGCTGTTCGCCTCCGCTCCTGATGGACTTAGAGCAAGTATGGGTCAAGTTCGAGGTCTTCCCCCCCAGACTTACTTTCTTCTTTGGAGGAAAGATGCACGAGGCTCCAGGATGCAAAGACCAAGTGCACACAGGCCCCCACCTTTGTAGGCAGAGGAGCAGGAGTCGGTGAAGCTGCCTGGGCATCCCAGGGCGGTCCTGGGAAGGTGACAGCAGAGCAGAGAGGCTCCAGCAAGAGGGAGTGCAGGCCGCAGAGGGGTCTGGGGCCAAGTCAGCCCCAGGGGCAGGAGAACGGCGTTTCGGCTGGTGGTGGGAGAAAGGGGTCACTGGAAATGGTTCAGTGGGGCCCCTTAGACATGAGGTGATCCGGCTCGTGAAAGGGGGCCTCCCTGGTGGGCTGTGGGAACGTGGGCAGTCTTGGCTCCCCACCTGCCTTCCTGCAGTGCCACAGTCCCAAGCCCAGTGCTGCCCTTTGCCCGGCACCCAGGAGGGACTTCTGCTTTTTGACACGGGGACAGTGGCTCAGGCATGGGAGTTCAGATCCCCAGGCCAGCACTGTCTTCCTGGCTGGCAGGGATGACCCTGCCCAACCTGTCTGTGGGCCTTCGGCACCCTGATGGGTAGCGCCTGCTGGGAGGCCTCGATGTGCGGGTTTGTGTCTTCTCTTACTTTCTATGTACTATTTAGTTCTTCTAGCTCTCCAGTCCTGTGTCTCGCTGGGCAGTTTTCTGCACCGAATTCTCGATTTGCTTCAGAACATTTTGCAAGAGAGTGTCTGAATAAAAACTCAAAAGATTCTGCACGCAGGGAGTTGTCTTAATTGAAAGAGAAGCCTGCTGACCCTGGGGCACGACCCGTGAGGGAGGGGTGAGGAGGGAGGGCTGTTGGGATTGCAGCCAGTAATTAGCCAGGCTCACAGAGCTGGTTCCTAAGAAGTCCCTCTGTGTGTCCTTTGTTGAGTCCAGGGTGTGTTCATGACATTGTTTTAATGACATTGTGGGGTGGGGCTGGGGGGAGGCTACACTGCTCCTTTTGGCCGCAGCTGATGGCCCGTAGGAACGCACCCCCAGCCGGCAGCAGGCTCCCAGGCTCCCACAGGAAGAGCGGCCAGGCGGACCGTCTGCATTCACTCCAGAGATTGGGGGGCGGGGCGGGGGGGGGGCAGGGGACCAGGGCCTGAGGATCCTAGAAAATTATGAAGTACAGAACAGCCGTGATAAAGAGCACGGTCTTGGGGTTAAACACACTCAGATTGGAGTCTCCGCTTTCCATGGATGAATAGTTCTAGGTCTCTGTCTGTAAATGGGGATAATAATATCCGATTCATGAGTTCACGGGAGGTGACACTTAGAAAGAGCACTCGAAAGTGCTCCGTCAAGGGCAGGTGAGCAGCCGCCAGTCTCCTCCTCCTGTGTGTACACTCCAGTTCCCTTTCCCCCCTCCCAGTTTCTGAGCACCACGTGGGACAGTAGAGTATTTGAGCGGATGTAGATCTCTTCAGCTCTGGAACAAAAAAAAAAAAAAAGGAGACACCCCCATAGCCATGCTGGAAATCACAATCACCGATGGAATTTAGTCTAAAACATCGATTATCTCTAAAAACCACAGACTCACATTCTTTGAAAGAACTCACTCCGTACCTGGCCCTGTGCTCCTTGCTGTGGGGGTGGGGGTGGGGACAATGGAGAACCAGGAAGAAGAGCCACGAAGGGAGACGGAGGAAGAGAGAGACCAAGAGAACTTGGATGCCAGAAAGATAACTCTGGGAGGAGGTGGCAGAGATTGGGGTGCGGGGCTGTGGGGCGTGGATTCCATCTGAGCCCAGGCACACTGTTTGGAAAGGAAAGGATGCACAGAGAATTAATATTGGATATGCTGGCCCTGTGCTGAGCAGCTGTGTGCATGGTGAAAACCCAGCATTTTTTTTCTTTTCTGATTATTCTCAAGCATGTTTAAAAAAATGTAATGTTTGCAAACAAAGTGGAAACAGTCGAAGTATTGTTTTCTATTAGCAGTATAAGGTTCACTGACTAGGGGTATTTTTTTCATTCTTGTCTTCCAAATTGTAATTTTAAAAGATGAGGCATTTCATATTCAAGAGTTTCCTTTGTCTGAAATAAATTATTCATTTCTACCCAGTCTCAGAAACAATGAACATAATACTTAATGCATCACAATTAAGCGGGTGTAGCTTCATATAAAATGATGTTCTGTGCATTTTGGTGGCAAACAGAGCAGCGTATCCTATATCTTGTCGACATTTGTTCCTCATAAGCAAAACATAAAGAAGGAGAGACTTGGAAATGTGTTTTCTTTCCCCTCGCGTTGGGGGAGGAGTAACTTTAGACCCAAGCAGCCTTGTTTTTGACATTCCACAGCTGTTGGTGGCTATGTCACTGCAGAGTAAGTGAACTCACTGTGACTATATTGTGCACAGGGTCAGGTGAGGGTCAGAATTTTTGAGCATTCTTCATCCATCCCAGTCTCCTTTGTCTGGGTTTGCGATGCTTCTAGAACCCTTTCTTAGAAGGGCTGTGTCTGGAAATGGCTTCCTTTTGGGTTTGGTGGCAGCTGCCTCTGGAATCCTGGCTGGTTGGTCATATGTACCTTTTCCAAAGATCTGGCTCTTGGAAAAAACCATTCTTGTGACAAGATTCCCCCCAGGAAAATAGGCATTGCTAGCAGGTCAGGATGTCCATGGAAAGCCTGTTCAGGCTGGAAGGTTTAGCTGAGATGTCCCCAGGAACTCAAGTCCCAGCTCTGAGATTGGAGTCCAAGCTGGCTGTGATTGACAGGGGGCAGTTGTGAAAACATAGGTTGTGGGATGCCTGCTGGGTGCCCAGCAGTAGGATAGGAGATACCTTTATAGGTTATTTCATTTAATCTTCCCGGAAGCCCTGAGTGTTTGCCCAGAGTCAGTGTGGGGAATTGGTCACATTTTACACAAAAGCATACCAAAGCTCAGACAAGTTGAGCCTAAGGTCACACAGCTAGTCGCTGGAAGCTTCTGAATTCCAGCCAAGTTTGTCGGGCTCCAGTGGCCTCATTCTTTGCATTCTCTTCTGCTGGTTGCTCTTTTGATGGTCAAGAGCAAAAGCGACCAAATGCAGGATGGACTCTCTGCTACCTCTGGTGCGAGCACGATTTTGTATTTGAGCAGAAGCAGTGCTGTCCTTCTAATTTCAGGGAGGCTGGAGTTTTCCTGGATGCTTCCCTGCCCTTGTCCCTGGTTTAGTTTGAGCACCTGCCTTGGCCGCTGGGCTGACTAGCCCTCCAACCATGTGGGCGCCATCGTGGTCTCTGCTTCCACCTGCGTGCCAAGGCCACACTGCAGCCGTTTCTGCTGAGTCTCTTCCGCTGACCAGTACTTCCTGTGTCGGGTTCAGAGGGCTCTGGAGTCTTGGCATTCTCAAATTGAGGAGCCCTCTTTTAGAATATATCCATCCAGTTGCCTGCTAGTTCCACCACGGTGTCTTGGCCACAACGCAAACATGTTCCATGTTGAACTCACCTTCTCTTAAACCTGGGAAATGGGAAGGAGGCATGTTAGAATCCTGGGGAGGCATTTTTATATTTTGGGGGACGGGGGGAGTAGTGCTGTCATGGAAAGAATGTGGATTTGGAGTCAGACCTGGGTTAGCATGCTGACTTCATCATTTCATATTAATAACTTAGGAAAGGTTTTTTAACTGTTTCATGCCTCAGTTTCCTGATTTGTCAAATGTGGGTAATTCCGACTGCAGGGTCGTTGTGAGGATTGGATCTGAGTTGTGAGACAACGTGTTTAACTGTATAAAACACTGTGTAGGGACCTCAAAATGATAGACGTTTTTATTTAAAAAACAAGAAGTCAGAGAAGATCTGAGCTGGTGGATTAGGTAAACGCTCTGCCTACTGCCTTCCAGGACCACATCACAATTACAAAGAAATGACGGAACTATCAACCTCAAGAATTACCTGAAGGCTAGCTGAACACAACTCCTATAACTAAGGATATAAAGAAAGAAGAGGCCACATCGAGACTGTTTACATATTCTCAAAAATGAATAAATAAGTAAAAGTTCAGCTCACCCTGATGTGGTAACGAATCCTTCAACACATTTTTCAAGGAAACAGTTGAATCATTTAGTTTTAAAAATGACAAAGTGTTGATCGGGAAGGGCTCTTTACAAGGTAATGTCAGCTAATAAATGTAAAAAGAAATGATAAAATCATTAAATTACCAATTTGCCATCGCCACCGTTGTTTCAGGCATGGTTTATCAGTGCCCTCAAAATCATGAGATTAAAAAGGTCTTGGGGGAGCGGTACCCCCACAGCGCCACGGTATCACCCCAGAGACTATTTGTAAATCATATCAGGAAACATCAGGCCTCTAAAATGAAGAAACCTACAGGTTATCCTTTAAACAAGTGATCCAAATTAACACCCCTAATAGTGTGACAAGCTGACATATGTGACTCCTAATGGGATGCTATTATGAAGTGTCTTCAATAAAAAAAGTAGTACTGTTAAAAAAAAAGTTTAACCTATTCACGGTTTCAGAGCTGTCTTTCTGTTTAGAGAAGACAAGGTGGAAAGAGTTACGTATTTCCTGGCACCAGTAGGGATCAGACCAGTCTGGACTGTGGGGCATTCTGTAACACCCCGGTTTCTTCAAAAGGCAATGCCATAAAGAGCAAGAAAAAAGAAGGTCCATGCTACATTAAAAGAGATTAAGGGAAAACTTTTAAAAATGCGTGTGATACGTTGGAGAGTACTTTCTGTTCAATTTTGCTGTGAACCTAAAAAAATAAAATTTATTAATTAAAGCAGCACACGAACAAGAATTCACTCATTGGCCTCGAGAAGCTCACCGCGCCGAGGGGGCGTGTGGGCCCGGGGCTCAGGCGCCCACGTCTGGCTCGGCCGTGGCGGCTGCTTCTACAGACCTCTGACTGCCGCCTTGACGTGCAGGACCACTGACGGCCCGTAAAACAGAGCGGCCACACCACGTGGTACGAGCCAGCGGCGTGCCTCCCTGTGACCATCCGCAGTGCCGCCTTGCCGATACTTAATTTTCCCAGACACCCCCGCGGCCTGACAGAGCTGATGTGCTGGCACGGTCCCCGGGGGTAGCATCAGTCACTGGCTCCGCCACACCCTCGCCTCTAGTTAAGAGAAAGGACGGGGTACACAGATGGACCTTCCAGAAAGGGCTCTTATGCAGATACCGGGGGCTGCGATGTTGTGGATGCACCTTGGGGACTGAGGCAAAGAGGGTGCTTAGGGGTTCACCCATAGCCGGAGGATCCTGAGATGAACTTCCCTATTATGAGCAGAACTAAGCCGTTTTGTAGGTAAAGCACTCTGATGGCAGCCAGAAATGCCCAGCAAACATTTGCCTTCCAGGTAAAACACTTGCTGAGTGACATGTGGTTTAGGAATCCTCAAATAGAAAAATTTATACTCAGGGTTTTTTATTTGGTAATTGTAAAAAAAAAATAAAAATAAAAAAGAAAGGTCTACTGTTGTTTTCCATTTCCTCTGAGGTGCCTTTTATAAAGCAGTGGCCCCCATAAGCAGCCCCTTCCCCGCTCAGTCAGCCATGCACCCCCTCAGACACGTACCTCCCCCCCTCCTCCCAGCCCAGTGGCTCTGGCGCGTTTGCCCCTTAAGCCCTGACCATGAGCCTGGCCCCACCTTGCGGCCCTCCAGCGGCTGAGTGGCGGGTGCTGGCCTGGCCGGCCTTCCTCCTCATCAGCTTCCAAGAGGAAAGGGGTTCTGTTGCCCACGGTGTTGAACTACTAGAGGACCAGCTCTGGGGACTTACAGAACTCTTTGCGTGCGTTCCACACCTTGGGTTTGAGTCCCTGCGTGTCCCATTAAGTAAGTGACTTTTCTTTGCTAGACCTTTCTGGTCCTTGGGGGTGAAGCAGCATATCTGGGCCACACCAGTGGTCCTAACCTATTGACAGCCTTCGTTTTGTGTCCTTTCATCCTGAGGGGAAGGCGTGTGATACTCTGATAGCTCTCCTCACCCCCACTCTAGATGTGTTGTCGCTGTTAGAAATGGTTGTGCTCCAACTAGATGGTTTTCTGGCGAGTTCTTCTGTGGGCTGGACACTGTGCTAGCTCCCAGGGACAGGGACATGGGCAGGACAGATGTGGCTCTGAATCATGAAGCTCCCAGTTTAACGAGAGATTGCATGTATGAGTGAAGACAAACAGGTGGTTTGGGATGGCAGTAAGCATTCTGAGGAAGATGGCTCAATATGACAGCAAACGGAGGGAAGAGGGAAACCCTAGTACACAGGGAAGTCATGAGGGACTCTCTGAGGAGGTGACTTTGTCCTGAGACCTCAACAACGAGGAAGAACTAGTCATTCTGAGCACCGACCGAAGTGCATTGTTAGTCCCCAGGTGGGCAAAAGCCTGGTGCACTCTCCACACACAGGGTGGCCAGTGGGCTGGAACCTTGTACCTTTTGTCAGTGATGATCTCCTGCTGCTGCTTGGGGCAGGGGGCCAGTGGTGAGGGCAAGGCCACTAGCAGGGGTCAAGAGGGAGCTGTGACTGGAGATTGTGGGGGCAATAGGAGATGTTGGGGCCATGGCACCTGCTTTATGGGGGCTCATGTACTCTACACAAAAAGTCATCCATGGCTGCATCTTACCACTTTAGGATTCTGAAAAGTCAGCAGTATAGCTGACTTTGTGTTTGAGTGTGACCAAACTGACAAACTTTGTCCTGTCACACTTCTGATGTATGCTTTGAAAATATAATTCTTAAAAGACAGTTCCCTTTTAGGGCTGGATTCATGTTTTCTATGGACTTACCTCTTTTTCAAAAGACAACTCGAAGGCAAATAATTATAGATCATTGGAGTTGAAAGAGTCTTGTATGATCTCCAAGTCCAGGCCCTTGGTTGATGGATGGGTGATGGAATTAAAGACCAGAATGGTTAAGGACAAAATGGTACTGGGGCTGAGTCCCACACTCTTTCCTGTTTCCTCAACTGACATGTGCAGTGTGTCCACGTTAGAAGGCCCGAAGGATGCGGGGACTCAAAGGCGTGAAGCCTCTGTCCCTGCAGGTGTCGGACTACCCTTGGGAGAAGAATCCGAAATAATCAGGTCCCCGCCCTCTTCTCTGGCCTCATCTTGTCCCATTCTGTCCTGGAAGGGTCATAATTTTTTAAGCCACTCTGCCTTCTTTCTGCCCCTGAAATGTGTCTAACTTGTTCCATCTCAGAGCATGTGCTCATGCTTCCCCCGTGGTTCTGGAATGTTCTTCTCCATCATCTTCACTTGGCTGACTCCTCCTTGTCATGTTCAACTCAGAGAGTCTTCCCTAACCATCTAGCTCAGTATTTCTCTTCCCCCTCATCCCTCATTACATCTCACTATTTCATTATCTCCACAGGACTTAACACTAGCCACAATTATTTTGTTGATTTACTTGTTGGCCCATTTCTCTCACTAGAACATTAAGTCACAGAGAACAGGGACCTCCTCAGGCTTCTTCATCTCTCTGTCCCCAGTCCTAGAAAGCCACATAGTGGTCACTTAGCAAATACCTGTTGAATGAATAAATGAATGTACAGAGAATGTCAGCCACATAGACAACAAATTACTAAGTACTTATTTGGTGCCCACCACTTAGGTGAGATAGGATAGACGTGCACAAAACCCTGTCGTTCAACAGAGAGCGTACAATCCCGTTAGTGAGGTGTTAGGATTCTTGTCTTCTGAATGACAGAGAACTCACTTCTGAGAGGCTTAGAGAGTTTGTTAGTTCTTGGACTTTTTAAGATTTCCGGAGGTAGGGCAGGATTCTGGCACCATGTCACCAAGAACACGCCTTCTTGATCCCCAGCTCTCGGATCTGCACTTTGTGTTGAGGTGTCACCCCTAGGGCCAAGAGAGTGACGCCTTTTAGCAGCTCCACGTTCCTCCCTCCAGGTCCAAAAAGTGCCTCAGCCTTTCCAGACCACACAGCCTCGCACACGCCACCTCTGGCTAGGTATCTGGCAATGTAACAGTGAATAAAGTGAGATTGGCCCTGCCTCCATGAAGCTTATAATCTTGCAGGGGAGAGAGAGAGACGAATATATAGGAAAATTCAAGTGTAAAAAGAGCTCTCTAGGAGAGATGGATGGTTCTGTGTGAGAGCGGGTAATGGAGGTCGGACTTGGTTCGGGGGGGAAGAGTGATCCAGGCAGAGAAAGGGAGGTCATTGTGAGACGTGGCTGGAGAAATCATTTTGGTTAGGACTCGGCTGGGGAGGAGCAAGCCTGCACCCTCAGCCTGTGCTGAAACATCAGAATGTGCCATGCCAGAAACTGTGGGGCTTGGCTGCTTTTCTCAGCCCGTTGTCGTCATTGTCACATTTGAAAAGATCCCACTATACCCATCTGGGGAAAATGAGGCCACTGGAGCACAAGTGCTGACATACTAGGGATTGAACTCACTTCATTTTCAGTGAGAATCCCACTCTCTTTGGCCTGCCCCTTAACTCTCCCAGCCTCAGTTTTCTCATCTGCAAACTAGCATCATGTTCAACCTGCCCCAGGTATGAACTAGGCTTGTTGTCAGGCTTGCATGATATGACACACGGAAGGATGCTCTATGAACCCCACAGTTCACCCAAGGGCACTTCTGTCTGGGAGAAAGCTGCCCCTTCAGCCCTCACCAGACAACTCAGTTCCATCTCACTCAGCCACAATCTCCATGGTTTTCCCAGCCAAAAGTTATGGGGACTTCTCTCCTTGGCACCAAAACCTGGGGCTGGGGAGCCTGGTGTGGGGCTGGGACCCTTCGTTCCTTAGGGGTCCTCCACATCCAAGATAGCTCTCCAGATTTTTAACTGCCACATGTGGTTGTGGGTCCAGCACGGTTCAATTGTCTGCCCCTCCGGCCAGTCTCGATGTGGCTTCTTCTGTAGGTCCTTAGTGACAGGACTTCTGTTTAGCTAGACATCAGGTGATTCTCAGTGATGGTGGTTCTGTAGTTTAGTTGTAATTTTGAGTTGGTTATGAGAGGAGGAGAGCACAATGTTTACCTACTCCGCCATTTCAACCAGAAGCCCTGACGGCCATTTTCTTTTAGTATGTTTGCGATATCATTCCACTGCCAGTTGTAATCTGTTGTTGCTGATGGGAAGTCTGTTGTCAGTCTAATTATTATTCCTTTGAGCTATCTTTATTTCTTTTTTTAATTCTAATAGTTTAAGATTTCCCTCTTGTTTTTTATTCATTGATTTCACTGTTTAAGGTATGATTTGTTTTTAATTTCTTCTATTGGGTATTAGGTTCAATTTTTTTTTTCTCTGAATACTCATGTCTTTGTTTAGTTCTGGAAAATAAAATGCTTATCTCTTCTAATATTTGTCTCTCAGTTCTCTTCCTTTTGAACTTCTCAAAGAAGACAGAGTTCTTATTCATTTCTCCATTTCTCAGAACTTTGGATTCACATATTTTATTTCTTTATTTTTCTGAGGTGTGCTCTAGCTCAGGTTTTTAGACCTGTCTTCCTAGTCATTCTTTCTTGAGCTTCATTGAACCCATTTATTGAGTTGCTTATTTCAATAGCTATATACTTATACACACACACACACACACACACACATATTTGTGTTCTTGTGGTTTTCATTTCTTCTTCTCTCTCACTGAAGATGTTTTTTTAAAGCCTCCGTTCAGATTGTTCTGTTATCTCATTCTCCCATTTGTTGTTTCTGCAAACTCGGTCATGACTGTCTATTTTGTTGTATGTTTAATATGTTTAATATAAGTTCACCTCTAGTTAGGCTGACAAGACATACCGTTTTAAATGGGACAGAAAATAACGGTAGTGTCCCATTTCAAATGGTATGTATGGTCAGCCTACTGTCACCTTGAATTTAGCCCGTCTCTAGTGGCAATAGCTTTCCCTAGAAGTCCCTCATAAGGTTTTGAAGTCAGTGTAATTCAGCATAGACCAAAGTCAAGTTTGAAGTTTTGGAAACCTATTTTGAAAATTTGATTAAAAACAGAGATCATGCATTTTAAACTCCATCAGCTATAAAAAGTCTTTTAAGCAGATAATGACAATTTGTTCCTCACAAACCAATCCACTCACAACAAAACATCTTAAAAACTGCCCTGCTTGGCTTCTTTCGTTATTTGAGGAGAGAAGGTACCCACAAAAAAAGGCTTTACTGACAAAGAGCCCCTTCAAACATTGCCCTCTTTGAAACAAAGCTTCAGAAACCACATTTAAGACCGTGGTGTCTTGAAGGGATCTGTACTTGCTCGGCTGGGCCTTACAGGTTATGGGTCATTTTTAAGTGAATTCCTCAGCTTGGAATCCACACAGCACATAAGAAATGTCCTTGGGACTCCATACTCCTACGAGATTCAAGCTTTTCTCTGTGTCTTGGGCTCAGACCAGTGAGCAAAGGTACTCTGGGCTTGTTTCAAGATCTGGACCTTCTGGGCCACTGGTTCCATGCAAACTGGTTTTTGAGGGTTTTCGGGAAAAAGGGCTGGTGACTGTGGTGGATGCCCTCTCATATCCCTCTCACAGTGGTTCTCAAGGTGGGCTGCCCCTGAAGGAGTCCCTTGCAACTCTCGCTCCTCATGCCTGGACCCTACCTTCAGAGATATTTGTAAATCCAGGTGTTCTAAGTGTGCAGCCTGTGTTAAAAATGACTGCCTTCTAGGCATATGCCCAGTTGCTCAGTTTTCTCTTGCTTTCATTTTTTTGTTACATTATATTTAGTATTTTCCCTTTCTTTTCTTTTCTTTTCTTTCCTTCCTTCCTTCCTTCTTTCTTTCTTTTTCTTTCCTTTCTTTCTTTCCTTCTTTTGTTGTTGTCATTGTTGTTGGTGGGATGGCTGTATACCTGCATCAGTTCAGGGTACCATATTGACCAGAAAGGAGCAGCACCAAATTTTAACCAGGGTGCTTAGATAAAAGGTTTCAAGCAGAAGGTTTCAAGAGGCTTCCCTGGCTTATTGAATTCTTCCTGTGATTTTCAATTTCTCTGCAAAAGATAACTCTTTTTCTAGTGCCCTCCCCCCATTATGTCTCTCAGCATGTGTGCTTATCACAGATCTTTAATTAAAATGAAGTTATGGTTTGGGGCTGAATTTGAGTTAGTGGATTCTCTGGATCTCCTTTGTGATGTAAATATTTGAATGTATTCTGTAGTCAGAGAATATATTCCAAAATAAGTTAAATTTGGGAGGGGCATACATGTAAGATTTTAAATGTTACACAGGAAATGATAGAAATTTGGGGGGGGGGTTAATCAAGTAGATTGTTCAAAACTCAAGGTGACATGAAGTGGTATTTGGAAGGGACAGTATTTTTCTACTTGATTTAAGAAAATATACTTGATGTAAATGTGATTCTGAAGTGGAAAGGAGATAATTTTTGAAAGTGTTCTTTATTATTACAAATTGTTTCATGGATGCCTTCTCTCTTCAAGTAATGAAAGAATCCAAATAGGACAGTTTTATAGACGTGTTTTATTGTACAAAGGTTGGGTTTTTTGAGGGAAAAAAAATCGTCCTTTTCTGTTTACATGACTTTTTATAGGAAGTGGAGTGTTAAAGGAATGATTTGGTTTATGGTCCAGTTTTCAAAACTTCAGACTCGACTCTGGTCTATGCTGAATTCCATCTTCACCTAATAGTTAGCATCGCCACTTGTGTCCCTAAGTATGTACCTTCAATTGACAGTACACAGGATGGGTTTTAGGCTGTGTCTATATGAGAGCAGCGAAGAGATGAAGCAATTATCCGGATGATCCAAGCCAAAGAATAAGAACCTCTCGTGTTATATCTTCAGTTCTCTGAATATGTCCATTAAGACAATGTTTGTATTGCAGTCATTTGGGCAATTGCTTCAGGTTTTCACTTCACTTTGTAGGTGTAAACACAGGTATTGTGTGATTGACATGTTTTTGTCCTTTTGTTTTTCATTGTCATTTTGGAAATAGCCATTTTTCAAGATCAAAACTCTTGCTCAGGGATTGCACACTTTTCCGTAGCCCGCTTTGCAGATCCTTGCTATTCGCTGCCTTTCAGTGAAAATGGCTGGGTAGCCAGGTGCTTCTCCTAATCTTAGTGTTGAAGAAACTTCTTTCTGAGTCTAGGGATATTTCTAACTAGCCTCTAGAGGAAATACACAGTAGTCGAGCCAGTGCTCTCAAATCCTCCACAGAAAAAAGCTTCAGTCTTCACCCTGATCTAACAATCACAAAGAGCATGGCAAATACCCCCGTGGTTAGAAAAATATCCAATTTGACCATCCTCTCAGTTCCAGATGGTACCTGCTTCTGATGAGCCTCTGTTTCAAGTGGAACCTCAGCCAATGCATTTTAATTCCATTCCCAATGTCATGGGCACCATGTGGCAATATATATTAATACCCTTTGAGCTGCTGCCTGGATCAGCTGAGGATGCTCACATGTTGAAGGGGGACAACGTAGACGCTCAGCTCGGAGGCTCAGGAGACCTCTGAGACCCTGCATTTTTGCATCAGAATGAAGGCAGCATAAAAACTGAGAAATTGTGTGGTTGAGATTTGTTTTGACAGATGTGGTTCTCCAAGGCCTCTCTGTTTTGTTAGTCTCTTCCAGGCAATTAGAAATGCTCACAGGATGGTTGGACGAAAGCATGGGCACCGTGAACCTCTTGGTGACAGGTTCTTGGATACGTGTGAATTGGTTTTCTCCTCATTGTTGTTTTTTAAACGTTCTTTATGTTCTTCTGGCAGAAGACATTCTGTCACTTCAATATCTAAGTATTGTTTTGCAAAAACACACGTGTTTTAGAAACCCAATGTATTACGAAATTATAAATGATCTGTTATGTGAAAATCGGTTTATCCATTATGTGAACACAGGTGCATTTAAGTAAGGACTTGCTTTTGAAGATTGAGAGCCATTTCATTAATCTATGAAGCGCTTTATTACTGTGGTTGAGAGCTTAATGTCTGGAGGAGAAGGTTGGGTGTCAGTTCCCAACTCTGTACGCCTTGGCTGGCTAATTTATTAACCTCATTAAGCCTCAGTTTCATCATCTGTAAAATGGGATGGTCTTCATTGTACCTACCCAAGGAATAGTCTGGAAGATTCAAAGACAGTGACATAGGGAGCACTGTCCGTTGGCTGGTATTCCTTTGTTTATTCCTTTCAGTCTGCAGACATTTGTGTGGGGTGCCAGCAGCGTGGGGCTAATGGGTAGAAAAACAGGTGAGAGTGACTGGGATGCTCCCTGGTGAGGGGGGTAGATGGACACACCTTTTTTAGTTGTTTCCCACCTATTTGAGGGCCCTCTTTTTCCCCCACCCGAGCATTGTGTGAAGTGAGTCATTCACTCTTTAGTTGGTTTGATTTTTGAGAGACGGTAGGACGTGTCCCCTTGAAGAGACATCCTTCTCCAGAAAAATGCCTCTTACTGTTATTTATGAGAAAGGACATAGTCAAGGTTTCAGTCTCTGTTTTCGCTGTGTGGGGAGGCGGGCCGGGCGTTATCTGAGCACAGGAACGGGGATGCTCGACGAAGCGGACTAAGTGAGCCGGGTCCTCACCATCCAGCGGGAACAGAGAGCCGGCCAGTGAGGTCACAGCGGTGGGAGGAAAAGGCGAGAGCGTTCGGTCCGCCTGGCCTAAAACACTGGGAGCTTTGTCTTGAAGACGTAGGATTATGGCAGCTGCTCCCTGAAATTCAAAAGTCACTTGGATTTTCTTGATGGCATGATAAACCAGATACACAATTCAAAAATGCAGTGGCTTTCCATTTTTTATAATACGCCAGGGAGAAATGGGACGAACACCTGCTGTAGATGTCCTTTGTCTCTCTATGAAGTGTTCTGATTTCCTGGGTCTAGCAAAGCTCTAAGGGACACACTGTGACCTTTTAGTCTGATGACCCTCCACTCATGTAATGAAGAGCCGTGTTAACAGGGCTCCATTGTGCAACACTTTCAAAGCAGTTTTGCTCAAGTTTAACTCTTTAAAAATTTTGGTAAATCCTAGGAGACTTGACTGCGAGCTTAAGGTTTTGTTGTTGTTAGATTAAAGAAAAACCCCAAGTATAAATTATCTTTTAATGAAGACCAGTATCCTTTTGTTGAAGATGATACTTGTGTATTGAAAGATAAATAATCATTTTAATTATTGCTGTGGCATGGGAAACGATGTTTTAAAAAAGAATTTTGTTCTAAATGTATGACAGACTAAAGTAGTATTTAGGAAGTACTGAAAGGAATTCATTGTTAAGTTGTGTTTCTATCTTACATCCTATCTGGCTTTCTTTTTTTAATTGAATGTTATTATTTTGGACTTCATAATATTTGCTGTGGGTGAAATAACAATAACTCATTAGATTTACTGCCTCTGCATGAGATCAATAACAAAATTTCCATTATTTATTTTCCCAACAGACCTTTAGACAGTGCACTTCCAGCACTGGATAAAGCAAAGGGATTTTATAATGATTTACTTTAAAAAGATTTTCACCTCTGATATATATCCGGCAAAACCCCACTAGAATTGCACTGTGATAATAATAATTATAAAATAAAAATGCCAAGAAATTGTTCCATCGTGACCTGCATTTTGACTGCACATGAAACCTAAGAAACACAAGGCATGCAAAGCACAGCGGTGTTGGGACACAGGCTTTGTTTGAACAAAATTTGTTAACATGATACGTTAGGAAGCAACATAAGTATAAACATTTTTAATGGAGACCCACATATGAAGATGAATTTGTCGATTGATCGGCTAGCTTCTCTCTGTCTGTCTGTCTGTCTCTCGACATCTTGGTAAAATACATTTTGCTACTTGCTTCTAATATAGCTGGACAAGGCTCATGATATTACTGCTTTGAGATGTCTGTTCCACATGTTTCAGTGTGAACCCAGCTGAAGAAAGTGAAAAACAGACCCATCACTTTAAAAGTTTCTCGCTTGAGGGGAATTGCAGATGCTGATCCTGTAGTTAGCAGGCTGGCCCTGAACATGGGCAAAAATTACAGACTTTTTTGTGTTGTCCCCTTTACAAGGAATGACCATTTGTTTTTGCATGTCGATAATTTCAATTAAATGTGGAGGAAGAGATTTAAATATTCTGTCTTAGAAAAGTCTGTAATGTCTCATAGATTTTAGATTAAATGAATTGGATTAGAATAACTGTAGAGGACATTACTCTTTCATTGAACAGATTACAACCAATTAAGTGGTAATTCTGAGCTCTTGTTAAATAAATATCTCTTAGGATCAGACAGGGCAGTAAAGTGTCAGAGGAAAGGCAGGTGCGTGTTTTCCCACGCAGTTGCACACTTTCTAGAAATTGCACATGTAGCTGGAATATATATACAGAGAGTGTGGACAGGGGATGGTCTGTGTCACATTGTGAGTAATTTTAAGTCCCGGACTTCCGAAGGCAGCTGCTGATATCTTTTGAGAGACTGGAAGGCTGAACACATGACAAAGTTTGCAAGAACTAAACCATCCTGATACCTTGCGAGGTCACAGGGAGGTTACCTTTCAGGCGAGCATTCCCCAGGGCCTGCCAGGTGCAAAGACACAGCTTTCCTGTTGTCGAGAGCTGCACCTCCCCGGCAGCTGCTCTCAGAAGAGCCCGTGAGGACATCAGCTGCGTTGGAATGCACTTCATGTTGTATATATCCTGGTGTTCACTTTACTGGACTCCTGAGCCATGTGTAAAACACAGTATAAAAATGAGGCTACATGTTTCAGCTGTTGGGCAGATTTGGAAGGGGCTGAGGGTTTTCAGGATGTCTGCGTTGTGGAGGGAAACCAGCTGGGAAGCTCTGGAGTGAGGCGTGGAAGTTGGCGGGTCTAAGCCATGGTGACACCCAGGTGTGTTAGTGTGATGCCTGGGCCTCTCAGTGCAGGTGTCGTTCACCCCCTCCCCCGTGATCTTGTTCAGAAGACCTTTGGGGCTTATGGTCAGCAGAGGTGACGCTTGCATCCACTCCAGGATGTCCTTTACCCAGGACGAGCACGATTAAATGGAGGGCGAGTTTTCCACCCTTTTCTCTGCTGAAGGAGATGGTGGTGCCCAATTCCGTGGTTCCTGGCAAAGGCAGGCTCAGTTTTAGGGTTCCAATCCTTATGTCCTCACACCAGCTGGCTGCTTCTTGATGCTTGTCCCTTCATTTCCCGAGACCCCAAGATGCTGTCCAGTAAAGAGTCGGTTTGGCCCTGCCTAATGAGAACTGAATGGGTCCCCATAAGTAGCTGTTCTTCGGGTGCTTTCCAAGTTTCACTGGAGGAGAAACAAGGGTGGCCGGGTTCTAGGCACCCCCCTGCCCTGCACTCCCCCAGTTCAGCACTTATCAGGGTTATAAATACAAGTGCAAGCCCACCTTCTCCCAAAAGGCAGTGAGTTTAAAATGCTCTTTGGGCCCAGGGGCTGAGGGGAGAGCCACATCCAGAAGCGAATCAGATCCGCAGTTGTCCACTCCTGTCATCATGGCAAGGAACGTCCCACACGGTCAATGACAGACTCCGCCCCAAAGCCACGTTCTGGGAGTGCGCTGCGTGCCCCGCGCTCCCTCGGTGCGCTAGGCCTTTACCTATAGTTTGTGTCGGGGGAAATTGCAAAATCCAGGGTGTTTGTTAAAGCAACCAGGCACAGTGTCTTAGGCCGTTCAGTTTTCAAAGACGAAGCCAGGTGGGTGGGACAGAAGCCCCAGAAGGAGGGGGAGCTGACAGATGGGGAGCACCTGACGGCTCTGGGTGAGATGGAGAGAGGGGCCCGAGGGGCCCGGTGACCAAGGCGTGCTGCGCCTGCACGGGGCTTCTGACCTAACAGGGCAGAGCAGGGGAGTGTCGGCAGAGAGGCTGGTGAGCGGGTGCTCAAACCCGGGGGCAGCCGGGCTAGGCCAGGCCAGGCTGCACGGTGCCCGGCCAAGCGGGGAAATCATTAACGGGGCTGCTCTGAGATGCCGGGCGGAGTCCTGGGAAGTCCCCCGCGTGGGGAATCCTTACAATTGAATCTGCTTACCTTCTGCCAGGTGTACTCAGAGTGTAACTCAATCCAAAATCAGGGCACCTTTTAAGTAACCTCCAGAAGGAACTAAGATGGCTTCTCAGCATCCTGGAGGAGGCCTGAACTTAAAATAAACTTGTTCTTTTTTTTTTTTTTTTTTTAATTCATTTTTATTGTTAGACTTATTGGGGTGACATCTGTTAGCAAGGATTACATAGGTTTCAGGCATACAATTCTACAGTGCATTGTCAACTTGATGTATAATAAGTTCACCACCTAATGTGACTAAACTTGTTCTTCAGCCTGAATTAGCAAACTATCAGGAGTTAAAGATCAGAGATCTCTGTGGCCCCCGGAGGCAGGAAAGCACAGGAGAAGTGGGTATCCCAGCAGGCCCCTCCCACTGGGTGTATCCAAGGTGGGGTCTCACACAGCCGGGCCCCAGGAAGATGGGAGGCTTAGGCACCTTGGAATTGTCCCATAACCCTCCTGATTACCTTTTAACACCTTTGGGGAGTTTAACGATTAAATGGGTTCCACTTCAGAAAACTTCAGAACAAGCTGTAAAAGGTAATTTGCAATTCTCCCTTCTCTCCGTTATCTGTGCCGAATGTGGTGTTTAATTACGCCATAATAGCTTTTTGTTCTGGTGATTTGTTACAAAAACAGATGAGTCCTTTATCATCATTAAACACCAGGATTAGTATTTTTTTTTTAAATTAGGAATCATTTAAGTATCTTAAAAGCTTTGAAGAAAAATGGCAGCGAACTCTTTTTTTGGAGATACGAAATTTTAAATACAATGCCTTGATATGTACAACAAATGGATTCGTTCAAATGGTGTATATTTAAAGAGAAGTCAAGGCACTAAAATACTCATCTCTTTAAATCACCCAACAGCTCTTTCAGACAAGGGGCTGGAGGGCTGCCAAATTAGGCTCCATAATGTATAGTCCCCAGAAGGATGAAATCGCTGGTGTTTCTGCGCACGTTATTTCTGAGCCGTGTGGACTGTGTTTCATTTTTAACCTGTTTATTTTAACAGTTTCTGGAGTCCACCAGCAGGCTCTGACCTTAACCGCCCACCCATTTGAATTGTCAGGTATTTGTGGGAGAGAAGATAAACTGAGCCATTGGGGAACAAAGAGATAGGTTTGCCTTCTCCTCTCTCCTTCTCGACTGTCCTCTGCATGCTGCAATGGTCCCATCAGGACCCCAGTAATAACATCTACTTGTCCCCTGGAGCCACTGCCACATTTTAGGGACACGCTCCTGCCAAGGTCCTCTTTGCAGAAGGAGGTGCAGTTGATTCACAACGTGGTTGGATTCGTTTTAAATGAGCTTGCATGCCCAGGTCATGATTTAGGTGTTGGGGAAATGTGCAGTAATGCCTGTCACAGAGCATTAGCTTTTATATTGTAGTTAGAAGTCAAATTTATGGGTGTATTCCAACAGATTATTTTTCTTTCTAAGCAGGTGAGAGTTGGGAAAAGGTTGGCAACTGTTTTTAGTTAAGACAAAGGTCTAGAATTTGGAAAGGGAAACAGGGAATACTTTTTAAGAGTGGAAAATGAACGCATCATTTAATCAAGGGAGCATTCACAACAAGAAGCCTGCACTTGGATTTACCTTACATCCGGGCGTCGATAAAAAAAATCCCTTTTTCTAAGATATCATTGGAATCCACTGTGAGGTCCCAGTAATCTTAGGACTAGTTATTGCCATGCTTTATAGGACACAAAGGCACATATGCTGTGGTGTGTACAAATTTATGACTTCGAGCCATAACGTCTTAGAGGTAAGTGTAGTTTTAGCAATTATTTAGTTCAACTGCACCATTTAAGACACAAGAGGACTTGAGGCTCAGGAAGTTTCGGCAACTTGACTCATGTCACTTCACTGAGTTTTGGAACAGTCGTGGGGACAGGTTTTGTGCCCAGCCGGTTGCTGTTTCAGGGACCCTTCAGCTGTCGCCAGTGCCCCTGTCTCTTTCAGGAATTCCCTTACAGCACTGCTGTGAACGTTTTACTGCCCCCTCAGAAGTCTCCAGGGCTCCCCATGGAATGCATTTAAAATACAGATGAGTAGTTTTAAAAACAGGGAATGAAATCCAAACTTTCCTCCACATTGCCTTCTATCTTTCCCAATCTGTAATTTAGGGCTGTCTACTTTTTCTGCCTCTTCTAAGAACACTAAGATGCTCCATTCATGCAGAGATGTTCTGAACAGCCATCTCCCCATGTTTTCCTTGTGCTTCTTTGAGTAGACCTCTCCAGTGCTCACTGAATTAATTGCTGTGGCTGCTGCTTATTTTGGTAACACTTTCTTGCTGAGCTTTGAGGAAGTGGTGTCTTATAATTGTGTGTGTGTGCACGTGTGTGTGCGTGTGTGTGCGTGCGTGTGTGCACGTGTGTGTGCGTGTATGTGTGCATGTGTGCACGTGTGTGTGCATGTGCGTGCGTGCGTGTGTGCACGTGTGTGCACGCGTGTGTGCGTGTGTGTGCATGTGCATGCATGTGTGTGTGCGTGCGTGTGTGCACGTGTGTGTGCACATGTGTGTGTGTGCGTGTGTGTATGTGCGTGCATGTGTGTGTACACGTGTGTGTGCACGTGTGTGCATGTGCGTGATTGTGTGCGTGTGTATACACGTGTGTGTGCACGTGTGTGCATGTGCGTGCTTGTGTGCGTGCGTGTGTTCACGTGTGTGTGCACGTGTGTGCATGTGGGTGCATGTGTGTGTGCGTGTGCACGTGCGTGTGCGTGTGTGCATGTGTGTGCGTGTGTGTGCACGTGTGTGTATACGCGTGTGTGCATGTGTTTGTGCATGTGTGTATACGCGTGTGTGCATGTGTGTGCGCGTGTGCGTGTGCGTGCATGTGTGTGCGTGTGTGTGTATACGCGTGTGTGCATGTGTGTGTGCATGTGTGTGTACGTGTGCATGTGCACATGAGTGTGTGCATGCCTAATTTCTTTAGGAGAGGCTAGGGGCCCTGGTCTCTAAATCTGCGTGACCGCTGTCCAGTAGCTGCTCGTAATACTTCTGCAGTTGAAACCAGCCTGTGTGTACCCTTAAGAACCCTTCCCCTGGGGAAGCTGGATTTCAACAGAATTGCCATGGGACAGTCGTCGTGCGGATGTGCCTCTCATTGCAGCACTTTCCAGAAACTAGTGGAGAGCAGAGGGTGAGTGAGTGCTTGGACTAAATCAGGAAATACATGTGAGGAGCTTGGAATAGAGTGAACCCTCCAGAAATGGTGGTAAGAACCATCGTGGGGGATGGGAAATCCCTTTGGTTAGGAACCTTCAGACGATTTGGAAGTCCTCAGTTACTCCGTTTGCCATTCGATGATGGCCTGGGGGATTAAACACTATCTGAGGCGTCCAGGGAGTTGACAAATGGGGTGTGGGGGTAACTACTCTATCGGATGGATGGTTGGGTAAAGTACCAAATGATCAAAAGAAACTCCTTGGGAATCCCGAGCCAAAGGCACAGCTAGGGATTTGCTCCGAGACTTTCAGGGAAATCTGTGGGAAGGGCATCTTCCCAGGGGTGCCGGGTTGGGGCGGGTGGCACCGTGGGACGGTCTCACTCCAACACCGATGTTTGTGACGGTGAGAAGTGGTTAAGATAAACTTCCATCTCATTCTTAAGGAAGAAAGGAGAGGGAGAAGGGCACCCCGAGCCCCTCCCACTCCCCAGCCCTCCATCCTGATCGGCGCGCCTCAGCAGTGTCCAGGCGCTCCCATATGTGCTGAAGACGTGGGTGTACTGGGGGGGAGGAGAGTCCTACAGCCGAGCGTCCATGCGCAAGCATCACAGGTCCCCGTTTTAAGCCAGGAGAGGAGCCACCTCCTCACCTTCAGGAGTCACTCCAAGTATCAACCTGCACTGAACACATCACGATGCAATGAAGGAAGGCTAAGGAGGGGCAGAGTCTTAGGAGCAAGACTGGGGGAACACCTCCCTTCATGTCCCTCCCCCCTCCCACCAGTTGGTGCTGAGCAGGCACCAAAGGAACAGAGACTGAGGGGTCCATGGAGCCAAGAGCGCCCCAATCGGCCCGGCTCCTTCCCCGCCGCCCAGTGCCTCGAAGCACTTGTGCGTGTGGTCCCATCGGAGAGCGGGCTGGAGCTTTCTCTCAGACAGAATTGACTCATTGGTGGAGCTGGCTGTTCTGATTGTGCCATCACTGCCCTGGTCATTTGGCCTCCTTGCCTGACCATCCCACTGTTGGGTGGTGTGAAACTAGGGTGTTTGTTTTCTGTTGTGCTATACATAACACAGTACCCCCCAAACTTAGGGGCTTAACCAGTACAAGCGTGTTACCTAACAGGTCTGTCGGTTGGAAGGCCGGTGCGGGTCTCGCTCAGCTGAGGTCGGGCGTCAACAGAGCTGTGGCCTTTCTGGAGACTCCAAGGGACAGTCCAGTCCGTCTCCTTGCCTTTTTCAGCTTCCGTAGGCCACCTGTGTTTCCTAGCGCCTGGCTGCCTTCCTCCACCTTCAAAGTCATCAACATAGCATCACTCTGTCCCTTTCTTCTGTTTGAATTTCTCCCTGGGGACAGGTCCTCTGCTTTTAGGGATTCATGTGGTTAGAAATGGCCCACCCAGAAAATACAGGAGAATCTCTCCATCTCAAGACTCTTAAATTAGTTACATCTGCAAAGTCCCTTGTGCTATGAAAGGTGGCAAAGTCCCAGGTCCCAGGGATTAGAACGTGGGCATTTGGTGGTGGTGGGGGGTATTATCATGCCCACCTTGGCCTGAGATGGAGAAGGGCTGGTGCCCTGGGTCATCTTTGAAGCCATCTGGCTCCCCAGGAGTCTGGCTGGGAGATGACTGAGGCCCCTTTATGTCTCTTCACTGGAGACCTCCGGACTTCGGTGGTCCGCAGTGACATTTCCATAATTCCCTTCACTTCCCAAACCACACCGCCCAGGACTTTCTGACTGACTCCCGGACCTGGGAGATGATGGGCATGGGGGGAGGCGAGTGGGAAGCGATGGCTTGGATGACCAAGGCCAGCAACAGTCCACCTAGAAATGGCCGTGGTCCAGCCTGTTCTTTCGAAATGCTACGTCAGGTACATTTTGTCACAACTGCTATAAACTGAAGATGTATCAAGCCACAAACTAGCCCCAGAAATGAGCTTTGTTCTTTATGGCACACTTTGCCCCCAAACACAGGCCCTTTAAAATAACTTGATCGGCACTTACCAAGGAACATGCTGGAAGGCAGAGATTGTGGTATATCCCTCTTTGTGTATGCCCAGTGCTGAGCACGAGGCTGACCTGCCCTCGGTGCCAGAACAAGCTGGTACGTGGTATGCTCTCCCATTTATAAGCCCATAGAGGAAACGGGTCAAGTGTGACCGGACACAGAACTAAGCACCCCACTTCTACGCAGGGCAGGCCCAAAAGAGATGACGGACCCAGAGATATTCTGTCTCTGCTGTCCTAGTGCACAGAATGGAGGAGATGAAACCATCCTGTTTCAGGTTACTGGAGATTCTGAACGAAAGAAGGTGCCGGAATTTCAGAGTATCTCGGTTGAGGAGGCGGGAGTCTCGTTCACATATCTTTTCTTTCTTAATAAAGCTCCCGAACCTTCCATTCCCACAGCACACAGCAGGGAGTAGAGCTCGGAATGAAAGGATGCTCGCTCAGGGCGTTAGCTTTGGAATGGGAACCTGGGGGCTCTGGCCTCATTACATCACCTCCAAACCTGCTTTCTGAAGCCCAGAGAGTAGGGAGTAAAAGGCTCAGCTGACAGTGCTTTGGGCCTGCGTTGGGTAAAGGAAAAGCCACCAGATGTGTTGGGAGGGGTCTCAGCTCAGCCCTTCTGTGACAACATCCTTCTCTCCAGAGTCGGCTGCAGCTGAGGCCCGCTTCCATGTCCTCTCTTGGGCCACAGACGTTATCTCTGGATGTTTCTATAAAGCTTCAGCAGAGCCAAGAGTTAGAGCTGGGCTCTCTTCACAAGGCCCTGGCCATGGGGATGCATCAAAGAGGCACGCGGTGAAGGAGAAGCAGAGATGTCCCTAAATAAGTGAGGGGTGGAAGGGGGGACCCTCGCAGATGACATGCAAAGCCCCTTCCAGATAAAACCCCTTTGAGAAGAAGTTTTCTTTCTGTGAACAGTGGTCTGTCATCTCAGTCTGATCTTTAGTCATTTTCCGAAGGCAGCCCTTTTGATCCTGACTCTTAAAGAGTTCAGAGGAAGTTTTCTGGGCCTGCCTTATTTGGGAAACATTTGTGCTTTGTGAAGGCTGGGGCATGCCAATATTTAAAAGGCCATGCGGAGAGCATCTTCGACTCCAGTCCAAGGGACCAATTGGCAGAGGGCAGCAAACAAGGAGCCGTTTGTGCTTCCGTAATTGCCGAGCAGCAGGCATTTTATAACTGCTGAGTGGACTTCAAAGTTAATTACCATTTAGAAGTCTGCCTATAATGATCCCCCCCCCCAACACTGGGGATCAGGAAAGTTTTGATGATTTATTTATGTTTAAAAACCTACACCAGCACTACCCCATAGAAAGAGCATGTGCACTAACCTGAAATTTAAATTTTCTAGCCCTCCATTCAAAACATTCAAAAGCACAGGTGAAATTGGTTTTAATAACACTTAAGGTCACTTGATCCATCCAAAATATTTAAGTATGTCATTCAATATAAACAATTATTAATGAGATATTTTACTTTGTTCCCCTGACCGAGTCTTTGAGAGCGCATGTCACCTCAGACTCCCCAGGTTCCAGGGCTCAGCAGCCTCCCACAGCGAGGTGGGGACAGAAGCACCAGATGTCGTCTGCAGTGAGTGTCCTCAGGCACCGTGTGGTGCCAGCACCAAGCGTGGCTCTTTAGGTGGGTTCACAGGAGCGAAGAACTGGGTACGGTTGCGAGAGATTGGCTTGCTCAGCCGTGGCGCGGAGAGGTGCAGAGGTGTGCAAGGCCAGTCATTAGAAATGGAGTCACAACACGGGACACTTTGCTTTTCTTCCAATGGCTCTATTGATACGTAACTCACACGCACCCAGTTCACCCGTCTCGAGTGCACAGTTCAGTGGTTTTTTTAATAGATTCACAGAGCCATGCATCCACCAGACCATTTTAGGACAGTTTTCATTATCCCAGAAAGAAACCCAGAACCTCCCAGCCAGCATGTCCTCCCCAGTCCCCTGTCCCCTCCGGCCCTAGGCAACTACTGATCTCTTTTTGTTCTCTAGATTTGCCTAGTTTGGGGCATTTCACAAGTGAGACAATACAATGTGTGGTCCTTCGTCACTAGCTTCTTTCACTTGGCATAACGTTTTGAAAGTTCATTCATATCTTCCCATGTATTAGCGCTGGGTTTCTTTTTGTTGCCGAGTGAGAACCCATTGTGTGGCGATACCACGTTTTACTGCTACAATCGCTAGTTGATGGACATTTGGGTTGTTTCCACTTTTTGGCTATTATGAATACTGTTGCTGTGATCATTCGCATACAAGTTTTTGTGGGGACATACGTTTTCCTTTCTTTGGGGTATATGCCTAGGAGTGGAATTGCTGGATCACGTGCTAAACCAAGCTTGTCCAAAATTTATGCACAAATCTTTCTTGAGCTCATCACCTATCGTTAGTGTTAGTGTATTTTAGGTGTGGCCCAAGACAATTCTTCTTCCATTGTGGCCCAAGGAAGCCAAAAGGTTGGACACCCCTATGGGAAACTCTATATTTAACCATTTGAGGACCTGCCAGACTGTCTTGCAAAGTAGCTACACCATTTCACATTCTCATCAGCAGTATATGAAGTTTGCAATTTCTCCAGATCTTGGCCAACACTTGTTGTTGTCTGTCTTTTTTACTGTAGCCATCCCAGTGGGTATGAAGTGGTATCTCATTGTGGTTTTGATTTGCATTTCCCTAATGACTAATGATGCTGGGCATCTTTCCATGTGATTGTTGGCTATTTGTATATCTTCTTTGGAGAAATGTCTACTCGTATTTGCTCATTTTATAATTGGGTTATATATCTTTATTTTTGAATTTGTAATACATAGATTTTTTTTTTTTTTTATATATAGTTCAGGTACAAGTGCTTGATCAGATTCATGATTTGCAATTATTTTATTTAATTCTGTGGGTATGTTTTCACTTTCTTGATGGTGTCCTTTGAAACATGAGTTTTTTTTTTCATAAGTACTCATTTTATTGGCTCCTCCTAACTTTTATTTATTGTTAAATTTATTAGAGTGGCATTGATTAGTAAAAATTACATAGCTCCCAGGTGTACAATTCTACATTACATCTTCTATGTGTTGTATTATGTGTTCATCACACAGAGTCAGTTCTCTTTCCCACCATATATTTGTGTCCCTGTCCCTTCTCTCCCATCCCCTCCCCCTTTGCCCTCAGGTGTAACTACTAAATTATTGACTGTGTCTATGAGTTTTGTTTTTTGTTGCTTTCCATTTTATGTTAACAAACTAAATTTCTCCATCCCTTTCCCTTGTTTTACCCACTCTCCCATTCTTCCTCCTATCTTAAAGAAATCTGAAGCACATAAGTTTATTTTGATTATGTCTACTTCATCTGTTTTTTCTTTCATTGCTTGTGTTTTTGATGTTATATTTAAGAAACAATTGCCTAATCCAAAATCACAGATATTTATACCTTGTTTTCTTTGAAGAGTTTTATAGTTTTAGCTGTTTGATCCATTTTGAATTAATTTTGTATGAGATAAGAGTCCAATTTAATTCTTTTGCATTGATATTTAGTTATCCCAGCACCACTAGTTGAAAATATTACTTTTCCCTATTGAATTGTCTTTTAGCAAAATTTAATTGATCATAAATGCGAGTGTTTATTTCAGGACTCTCAATTCTGTTTCATTGATCTATATGTCTGTCCTTTATACCTGTACCTCACTGTCTTGATTACTGTGGCTTTGTAGTAAGTTGTGAAATCAGAAAGTGTTAAGTCCTCTAACTTTGCTCATTTTCAAGATTGTTTTGGCTGTTCAAGACTCCTTGAGATTCCGTATGAATTTTAAGATCATCTTGCTAATTTCTACAAAAAGAGCTGGAATTTTGATAGGATATGTGCTGAATATGTTTGGGGAATATTTTCATTTTAACAATATTAAGTCTTCTGATCCACAACTAAGACTCTGTCCCCAGTTTAGTTCCTTTTCTGCTCTTCCACAGAGAGACATCAATGTACTTTGTGAAACTTTGCAAAAAGACCGTGATCCCTGTCATTTACCTGATAATTCAGGGAATAGTAGGTTGTTAGGTCTAGAGGGAAGATGGACAGAGTAGTTAAATCATCTTTGATGAACTAGAAGAATCAGATGTGCAGGAAGTTTATGCAGGAATAGGTACCTAAAATACACAATCTTCAAAACCCCAATGATCCATTACATGTAGTGTATTTATCATAATTTGCATCTTTTGTTTCGGTTATTAACACCCAATTCTGTGAGCTCATTTTCCCAACATTTTATTATGACAAATTTTAAGCATAAGCTAAATTGAAAGAACTATTTACGTAGTAAACACCCAAATACCCACTGATTGCATTCTGTAGTTAATATTTTACTATATTTGCTTTATTACTTCTCTCCCCTCCACACACCTGTACCTCTGTTATGTTATCTTGTTATTTATTTCAAACTAAGTTACAGGCATTAGTACATTTCATTACTAAACGTTTCAAACACTTCAGCATTAATTAGAATTCAATATTTATCTATTTTACTATGGTGAAATGTGCAAATCTGAAGTGTACCATTTATAAGTTTTGACAAATATAAACATTGTATAAGCTAAATACTTATCACGATGTAGATTATTTGCCATCACCCCACAGAGATCCCTTCTTTCCCATTTTATTCAGTTTTGACCCCTTCTTCCCAAGTCCCCAGAGGCAACTCGGGATCTGTTTTTCCTACCATAGAATCATTTGCCTGTTCTAGAACTTCATATTAATAAAATCATGTAGTATGTACTCTTTCGTGTAAAGTCTCTTTCATTCAGCATAATATTAATGAGATTCATTTATGTTGTGTATGTACTATTTCTGTTCTTCTATATTGTTGAGTAGTATTCTATTGTATGAATATACTTAGTTTGTTTATCTGTTCTTCTGTTGATGGACACCTGGGCTATTTCTAACTGTTATGAGCATTTGTTTACAAGTCATTTTTGTGGCTATGTGACCATTTCTCTTGAGTGAATACCAAGGAGTGGAATTGCTAGGTCATGGTATAGGTCTGTGTTTAGTTTTATAAGAAATTTCTAGACATTTTCTCAAAGTTGTGTCATTTTATGTTGCCTTCAACAATGAGTGAAAATTTCAGTTGCTATTTATAAACCTCACCAACATTTGGTGGTGTGAGTCTTTTTAATTTTAGCCATTGTGGTGAATATATGGTGATATATTATTATGGTTTTAATTTACATCTCCTTTATGACTCAAGACATTGGACACTATTTATGTGCTTTTCGGTCATTTGTATGTTTGTTTGTCAAGTGTCTATTTATTTTACACATTTAAAAAGTTGGGTTGTCTTTTTATTAGTGAGTTACATGTTCTGGATACCAAACCTTTGTTAGATACAAGTTTTATGAATATTCAACCCCAACACCAGATGGCTTATTGATTCATTTTCCTAATGGTGAGTTTTACTGAGCACAAATTTTTAATGTTGATTTTTTTCTTCTATTGCTGTTGCTTTCAATTTACTGTGTAAGAAACTTTACTTACTCCCAAGTCACAAGGGTATTTTCTTTTGTTTTTGTTTTTTTTTTTTTTTCCTAGAAAGATTATAGTTGTAGCATTTATCCATAGGTCTGTGACCATCATGTATTAATTTTGTGTATGGTGTGAGGTAGGAGTCTAAGTTTGTTTTTCTCTATACGGGTGTTCCAGTACCATTCATTGAAGGTTACCTTTCCCGCACTGGATTGTGTTGGTTCCTTTGTGAAAAATGAAATGAGTGGAAAATGTCATGTCTGTTTCTGGGCTCTCCCTTGGCTGTGTTGATCTGCTGTTGTGCCAGTGACACTGTCTTGCTTACTGTAGCTTTACTGTATGTCTTAAAGTCGAGTAATGTCAGTCCTCCGACTTTGCTCTTCTTTTTCAAGATAGGTTTGGTTATTCTAGATCCTTATGTTTTGTTTTGTTTTTTTTAATTGTCTTAGAATTGGCTCGTCATTTCCTACAAAAAGTGTATGGAATTGCGATTGAGATTGTGTTAAATCTATTGTTTAATTTGGAGCGAACCAGTATCTTAACATATTGAGTTATCCAATATGTGAATAAGGCCTATGCGAGGGCTGTCCAGAAAGTATCCAGCCCTTTTCATATGTGATATGAAAAATGGAGACATTTATGGCTGGATTTTTTCCAGACAGCCCTCACATTTCCATCCGTTTCGGTTTTCTTCCATTTCCCATAAGCCCATGTTATTTTTTTCTGACTTATTTGTCCTGTTGCTCCACAGTCTCTCATTTCTACCTTTTGAGTCCTACAGTGCAATGATGGGGAGGGTGTGCCCTGCAGTCAGGTTGCCTGTGGGATCTTTGACAAATTCACTTATTGGAAAAATGAGGATGAGAACAATATTTACCTCACAGAGTTTGGTTACCTCAGAGAGTTGGGGGGGAGCATTATATGGCATATTTAAGTAAAGCCCTAAGAAATGAGGGCTCAGTAAGTGTTGGTTTTATTTAAGACTATCCCTCATAATCCATCTCAGATTGTACCTGGTCCATGACAGCTGCTCAGAGCCCCATCCCTGAAAATTTCTCTTCCTCACTGTCCTGTTTTCCTCTCCATGGAGAATTTAGCCCTTTCCCCCTAAATATCTTGGACTCTGTCTTTTATTATTATTATTATAAGCTCTTTGGCTATAGGGTCTGGATTTCAGCTTTCTTTGGGTCCATTAATTGCTCAGTATAGTGTATCAGCACCAATGGACACTAACCAAAGTATCAGAAATTTTAATTTATTTTTTCAGAGTGTGAGCACATCTATTATCTTATTTTTTTTTCCTCAAAGAAGTAAAGGCAGGCTTTAACTTCAGTTGCAGGTGATAAAACTAAGGTGCCCCAGGAGAGACTAAGCCAGTAGCTAGAGCCAGTTAGGGCAGAGGTAGAACTGGACCCCAGCTCTCTGGGCTTGAAGAATAACAGCCATGATGCCTTAAACAGTTCTATGTGTGTACATGAAGGTTGTCCAGAAAGTATCCATCCATGTCATATGAAAAATAGAGGCGTTTATGGCTGGATTTTTTTCTGGACAGCCCTCGTATATTATGCCTAAAATATCTTAAGTTCTCTAAGATGCTGGAATCCTTTTTTTTTTTTTTTTCAGAGCAAACCAGCTGCACAAACCCTTCATGAAAATGACATTTACATTTCATGACGGTGTTGAGCCACTGAATAATATCATGCAGGTTTAATAGACTCTTATACTGCCACAAGAACTTCCCCTTCTTTTCTTGAAAAGGTGCTCAGTAGAGTATGGTCTGTGGTAACCAGGTTTACTGCTTGCTGGCTCTTGTTCACGTGGACGAAGATTTCCAGCCGAGAGGCTGTCTGTCAGGTGTCTTCAGCTCTCTGGGTGCTCTACCCCCTCAAAATGTCTGGCTTCATTGTAACAGAGCCCAGCCGGTGTGCGGTCCTGCCCTGCACAGCCACGGTGTGGGGTGACAGAGAGCCAGGAGCCGTATCGGCTCCCGAGCCTGGGAGAGGGTGACTTGAAAAAAGGTATTGCCTTCCAGAAAAAAGACCCATGCTCCAAAAGGTTCATAAGAAAGCCAATGGTTCACATTTAATCTGGAAAATACCAGCACTTCCTATGTGATGTAGAGTGTGGGGTAACACCTGTAGGGTTTAATGTTTGTTCATGTGATAAACATTGATCCTGCTCCCAAAGGAACAGATGTGAGCAGGAAAGAAGGACCCGTCGACTCTGGGATGTTTCCCCAGACGCCTCCGATGTGGGGTTGTAGATTCCATGCAGGTCCGTGTTACTCATCACAACAGGCGGCGTGGCCAATTTCAGTGACATCCCGAAACGCAATTTCTCACGAGTCTCCGTGTCCAGATGCCCTGCTGCCGTTAAGGGCCTTCTTTGTGTCAGGCACCGTGTTCAGTCTTTCTGAGCCCGGTGGCTCTAATCTTCTCCGCAGGCCTGTGCCTTCCCCGTGGCAGGGCCGGGAGGAGAACTCACGCGCCCGGACTCCGGAGCCCACGTTCTGTCACCTGCACCGCACCACCTCTGACCCGGGACAGCAGGCAGCACAGGTCCTGTAGCTCAGTGCTGTGTCCTGGTATCGTTCTCCGTGTCCTCACCGTCTTCTCGGCATTCTCATCTTTTCGTCTCGCTCTACGTCTTCTCCCGACGTCCTCACCTTGGCTGCTGCCATAAACCTACCGAGATAGTTGCATTTTTATAAAGAATTTGTGAAGTTAAAAAAAAAAAAAACCCATAGAGACCCATGCAGGTGGTTCTGCAGTGGGACCCAAAAGCCACAGATAATAAATATGTACAGAAAAAGTGTGGTCAGGGTTCTAGAAATACAGGGATTCTGGGGATATTAAAAATACTGTGAGTATGGTTCAGGTAGCTCTCCGGGGAGTCCTGGAAGGAGTGAGCTGGTTTGTCTGTGTGTCCTTCCCCGCATCCATCGCTGGGGCCTGGGCTGAGCGTGTGGGCTCTGCAGCCGGTTCGGGTTGATCCCAGATCACTCGCGTCCCCGTGAGACCTTTGGCAATTTCAGTTACCTTCGCCAGACCTCTGTTTCCTTCTCTGTAAAATGAGGATAATAATAATTACCTTTTAGGGTAATTGAGAGGTTAAGATAATTTGCATCAAGTACTTAAAATAGTGCCCCATATATGGAAAGATCTGGAAACATATTAGTTATTATTAATGTTAAAATGTGCCTACTGTGCTCTAATATTCTACTTGGGACTTGGGGGCTACAGTAGACAAAACATCCTTGGCATCATGGTGCTTTCAGCTTAGTAGGAGAGAAAGAGAAATTGAAAAAAAAATTGTAAGTGGCCATTAATGCCCTATAAAGGTGACTCGGGAGTTTGTAGCAGACGTCCTAGAGAAGGATCCTGGCCATGTTCATTCTAGAACTTTAGAACCAGAAGGAACTGCACAGACTGTCTATTTAAACCCCCTTTGGAACCTAGGGTGCTTAAATGATATCCCCTTGTCTATTCAGGGGATTTATGTAGAGTGTAGCCAGACCCCGTACCTCCTGAAACGAAGGTCAGGCCGGAGCGGATCACGTGGCCAAACCTCCTCCTTGAGACTTGGCCAATTTGCCAAAACATATTTGCTCCCAAATCATTCTAATCAGCAATGCTTGATGTTGGGGGCAGCTTCTCCGAACTCAGACTTTAATTGTCTCTGGCTCCTGGAAGCTCTCCTGGTAGTAATTTGTGCCAAGCCATCAGAGTAATGATGACGACCATTGTCTTATGTTTACTTTAAAGTTGTCCATCCTGGTAATGAGCACCTGGCAAAGGGAGAGATTTATTCTGCAGGACATTTGTAAGAACCTAGTTTGAATTTAAGCAGACTGGATAACCAAACCTATTCAAAGCTAGATCTCACAGACCTGCCTTAGGAACAGCTATGTGATAACACTAATCAGTTAACTCGGGGACGGAGATGAAATAGCATCTTTCTATATTGGGTGGGGAGGGGCAAAGAGAAATAGATTCAAGAAAACCCTGTAACCGTACAGATTTCTGCTGGTCTGTAATTTATCTGTAATGGGAAAAATACTTTACCACCGAGAGATTATCTTGGAATAAATCTGAAATCACTGGCCGTATTACGAATGTGTTGGTGGATGTATGTGACTCGTAGGGGGTGACATTTTTTCCTGTGCATGTAATTTAGTGTGGATGAGATGACAAATAAGTTACATGCAATAAGAACCCACTTGATATAATGTGTGTAATTTTAAACTTGAAACCATGGTGTTTTAGAACTGGAAGGGACCTCAGAGATCATGTAGTACAAATCAGGTTTCAGATGGAGGAACCGAATCCCTGAGACAGTGAGTACCTTCGCCTGCAGTACCTACTAGAATCCAGACGTGCGGACTGCTGGGTTTGGAGACTTAGTAGAACTTTAGGCTTAATATCCATAGAATCACTTAGCATTTTATCATTAGTGGTTTTATATCCTTGCTGATTTTTTCTGGAAGATGGACCAACTCTTCAACCCTTTGCATATGTGAACGCTTAATAAAAATACTTTCTGTGACTCCTAATTAATACCCAATTACAATACATAAGTTTAGAGACATTTGAATAAAATTCTTTGTCACCCTTTTCTTTTGTTTAAGCTATTAATGTGGCTCCTTATGATTCCTCACTTAGTTGATTTAAAAGAATTCAGAGAAAGTCATATATTCTGTTCTTTTCAAAAAGAAAAACACTTGGATTGAGTTAATATAGTTTCATATCAGAGAGGTTTAATAATGCAGTCTAAAGTATTTGTACATGAATTCATTAAGCCCAGATTAGTCTTATTATAATTACTCAAAAAGTAATTCAATTGAGGAGAAAACATTTTAAATGGATATAAAATACACTGTTAGCTGGGAAGCCATACTGCTCTACTTTATCAGCCCCATAAAGTACTAGCAGATTTGAACATAACTTTCACAGTATACAGAATGCAATCATAAAAAGTATTATTCCTATATCTATTTTTTTATGTTCTTTCAGTAGTTAAGAGCTTTTACCCTTCTGTGCTATGAATGAGATATAGTGGGAATGAAATGTCATAAAAATGTTAGGGACTGATTAGCTCATGTCCCTTGCACTGCCTTCTCAAATCATTGCAGGCTGATTGGTTAGAAGCACATGGCCTAAGATTGATGGTGGTTGCACAGTCCCTAGAAAATGCAGCAGGAAGATACTGTATTGTTCTGTGCATAAGATGCCCCAGTAAGAGACGACCCCTACTTTTCTAACCCAACATTAAGAAACCCTCTCAACTAGTTACTCCCATGTCTAAGACGACCCCCGATTTTTGGTCTAACAGTTTTAGACAAAAGTATCATCTTAAAACAGAAAAATACGGTACTTCAGGGCTTTAAAAAAATTTTTTTTTCTTATAAATAGAAGCCATTTACTGAATGTCATGGGCCTTCAGAGGTATGATGATGACAGACAAAGTATTGGTCTTCACTTCTAACATGACAAAAGGCGAGGGGAGGCCCGGAGCAAGGAAAATGATAGAACTTGCCCCGGCCTGCATCCAAAACGAGACAGGGAAGAAGAGGGAGGGAGAGAGGCAAGGCCCACGTGCATTGAGACTGGGCTCGTTCTGGGCAGGGAGGGCCGGGGACTGAGTCCTCACCTGGGACTCGCCGGGCTGCGGGCGGTGTGAGCGGCCTGAGTGCGCCTGCGCGCGGCGGGAGGGGCGTGGGTGTGGCAGTGGGGATGCCAGGCCCCTGAGCTGTCTGGCTTTGGAGACACAGGCAACTAATCACAGCCCCCGTGTGTGGTGCCGTGGAGGCCACACAGGGACTCTGGAGGAGACCTTGTCTCTGGCTGGGCTCCAGGAGAGCCCAGACCTGCACCCGGACAGGAAGGGGCTCCCCTTAAGTGGTTTGTTGTGCTCAAACTTTAACTGATTTATTCAGTAAAGCAGCAGAACCCTTTTCTCGGACAGATTCTTTCTAGAACCCCACTGAACCGAGCAGAGGTTTCTAATTCAGCCGACTCCATGCGGTCCCTACCCATTTGAAACCTAGGCTTCCGGGGAGTACTCCTTGAAACACTGATCAGAGCCCAGCGCAGGGCTGGGTGAGCCCCTTACCTGGTGGCCTTGTGAAATACTGACAGGTCCAGTGGAGATAGGCGATGCCAGAGGAGTGAGTGGTACCAATGATAAAGGCTGAGCTCTGGGTTTCTGGGATTTCTGATCACAACCCCTTAGATCACTGATGTTTGAAGAGAGGATGGCATTGGACTTCTGATCTCTAAGATTAAAAATAATTCACTCATAAGGTAATATTTGAGAATTGCTTTAGAGTTTCTTAATGGCAAGTAGCTACACAGTGACATGAAGAAATGAAAATGATCATTTTATTTTAATAGATTTCCTCTTATGATACTTTTACAGCCCTATAAAAAGTCACAGAGGTTTTCGAAAATATGGGCCATCAATAAGCGCTTGTTGACTAATAATGCTACAATTCATAGAAGTGTTCCAGAGTACTAGTACTGTGCATTCCTTTATGCATTGCTTCATTTAATCTCCATAGCAATTTATGAGGTAACAGGAAATTCAGCTCTTTTTAATGTCTGCGTCTTGCTGATGAGACAGGCAAGGCTTGGGGAGGTTCAGTCATTTGCCCAAGATCACACAGTCAGCTGTGGGAGCAGCTCTGATGTCAGGACCTGAGCTCTTTGCTACCCTGTTCTGTTGCTTATTCTTACAATAACATTAACTTTCACTTATTGATTGTGTACCATAAACCAGCCAGCAGGTACTACGCAAGGGCTTTACACATATGATCTGGGCTGTCCTCATGAATTCTGAAAGATAAGTTTTATTTTCCCCATTTGACAAATGAAGAAACTGAGACTCAGGGAGGTTAAATAGCTAGCCCAAGATGGCTCGGATGGTGGACTACAAGGACCTGAGCTTAGTATTTGACCCCAAAGTCCCTGTGCTCTGTGCTAATTCAACCATCTACCTGGATCCTTATGATATCCCTGTGGTAGAGAAGAAGCTTAGCTCTGCCATCTCTGTTTTATAGGTGAGGACAGAGGCTACGAAAGGTTTTGTCCCCAACTTTGGGATCCAATCTTAGGTCGGTCGCGGAATCCGGTGGCCACAATCATGTGGTGACAGTTAAGGATCTTATTTGGGACAGGAGGAGTGGCCCCTGCCCTCCTTGGGAAGCCCGCCTGACATTTTTGGACCTAGGCTTTGTCCGTTGGAAGCAGAACTGCTCTGGAATGCTGGCATCCAACAAGAGGGGAGGCCCCACTTTTCAACATAGAACAGAAAGGATGCACTCACTTCCTTCAGCAATTTGCAGGAAACAGCATCATGCACTGAATTCTGGTCGCTCTCCATAGCCAAGTGTAGAGCTTGCTGGTTTGGGAAATTTGCGGGAGGAGGCAGCCCAGCCCATCTTGAAAATGACTTTGGTTAATGGCGAACGTGACCCCATTCAAGGAAGCGGCATTCACTCCAGCTGTTCCCTGCATCTCTTCCTTTGCCCCTGCTTAGTTGGGTCCCAGTAAAATTTACAGTGCCTTCCTGTAAAAGCCCTCATACTTGAAAGAGAATTTTCTTTCTGTAGCTTAAACCACAGGAGAACTCACAAGACAGCTGTCTCCCCAGGTGAGACTTCTTAAATGGGAGTTAAGTGCATTCATTTTCAAGAAACTAAACTCCCCTCATATATAATTTAACCTAGAAAAGAAAGCAAAATCGAGAGCATAGGATGATTACATTGTTTGAGAACTAGTAGCATTCCTTCCCCCAGGCGTACGGGAGTCGTGCGAACGTTCACCGTTGGGTGAGGTGTGGGCTAAGCGTGATCCTGTAGTAACAGTGAGAACTTCTCTAACCATAGCTGTGCACTGTGATTGGAAATAGCAAATTACTCTTAGCAGACTGCACAGTAAGACTGCCATCCAGTTCTGCTCAGAAAGAAAAGCAATAGATAAATAAAGGAGAGCCATCTCACTTAACCTGCGTGGCTCTGTGCACTGCTAATTATTAACCCTGGGCTCAAGACAGGGGTTCACCCAGAGTGTAGTTAAATCATTTTTTTAATAGAGGTAAACACTGGGCCATGTGGATGAGTAGCACTCAGGAAAGTTTTTAATCAGCAGGGTTTAGGATGCGGCTGGCCTCACTGCCATAACTTATTAATAATAATAATAAATAATCCAGTCTTTTTATGGCCCCTGGAGGACTCAGTGCATTAAAGATCTCGGGGGTGTGAATCTCTCAATAGCTCTGGACGCTGAGGCTTATCTGAGTTCTTTCTTTTTTATTTTCTTCTTCCCACATCTGAGTCACCAACTTATATGGCCTCTGGATCCTGTCTATAGGACCACAGTGGCTGGTGGGTGCGGGGGTGGTGCTGAGGACAGGCTTTCTTTGTTTCCCTGGGGTACTGGGGTTTGAGGCTTTCTCCCTTGGGAAGTGAGTAAGAGCTTTGTCTGGAGGAGTTCGTTTCCTCTGCACGAGTGTCCCTGGAGTCCTTTGGGCTCAACCTGACCATGGCAAGGTAGGGCGATGGAATCTCCCAGCTCTGTGCTTGTGTGACTTCCAGTCCCCGGGGGAGCAGAACAGGAAGGAACTGAGTCTTCTTCCCACAGGTTCTCCGCTATAGCTGACGGGAAAACGTGTACATGATCTAACTTTACCTTTCCAGTTTGAGTGTCGTGGGTATTAAAATATCCCTAGGTCACCAGCAAGGACACTCAAGCTCCAAGAGTGTAAGTGATTGACTCCCAGATAATTCTTAGTGGTTGGTTAGACTGAAAGAATATCATACTCACATTTGAGGCCCTTTGATTTTTATAGAGACTAGTCCCTACGGTTGGGGACACGGGGCTGGTGGACAGGAACACCAGCATAGAAGACGGTAAGCGTATTTCTGTGACTACTATCGTCTGAGGTCCACAGTTTGGTGGTGGGGGTGGCACAGCGTAGCCCAACAGCACAGAATTTACTTTCTTCTCACTTATTTTACATTCTTCTGGCCATGAATCATTTGAGCCTGACCGTGAATGGCTGTTTCAGTCTGAAACAGTGAAATTTTTAAAGAAGGTGCCCAAGACACTATTGCACAGAACGAAGAGCCAAAGAATGCTAAGGACAGAATGATTTATGCCACAGACTTCAAAGGACATAAATTTGGAGTGTAAATTACCAGACAGCTCGTGGGCAAAATTGTTGCAATATTTATACAAGTGTTTATTAAGAATTGCATCTGAATATAAAGGTGCAAAATGTAAATGAAGCTGGGAAAAGAGCTTCTTTGGGAAATCTAAATAGCTGATAGGAAACTCAAGAGAACTTTTTGGAACGGAAGACAGGAACAGTACTCGGTGAGAATTTGTCTGCTCAGGCAGGAAATAAATACACAGAGGACCCGAAAGGAGTAAGGTCACTAACTCTCTCCTCGCCCACTGAGACTTCCAATGATGCAGATCCGGACGGAATTTCGAAGGAGGCTGAGGACTGTGGACAGATGTCGAGATCGGATCCGTATTTGAAAGACTAATCTCATTTCAGTGATGTTCTCAAGGTTGGAAATTTTGGGTCTGTATTCATTAGAGAAGAATGATGACTCTCTAATTTGTACTGTGCTAACAATAGGGATGCGCTGTTGTGCTTTGTTAAAGTTAAACGAACCTCATGCAGCCCTGGCTCAGGCTTTCACGCCATGTGTGACCTTGGGAAGAATCTCTTCCATGTCTAGGACTCAGTTTCCTCATCTGTAACATAAGGGGGTTAAGACACCTAGCACTTGTCCTCAGGAGCTCCGGGCCAACATACATGACTAATTATAAGAGGAGCTCTAATTGCAATGCACACAAGTTACTGCAGGAGCACAGAGGCTGGAGCAGTGGCTCCCTGCCCCGTGGCTGTGATGTTTGAAGGGTGTGCGGGTGGGACAGAGGGTGGGTGGTTCAGCAGCAGGTACATGTGATGGTGGTACATTCAGAGAGCTGCTCACAGGCCTTTTCACAGTCTCTGGACAGTGACAGGGCATGGGAGGCGAGTGGCATTCCACACAGACAAATGATGAATTACTGAGGTTACGTGTCTAGCGTGTACAAATTAGGGCAGAGTTAAAGTTGTCCTGTAATGGCACCAGTATGGGCCATTTGCATCCCGGTTGACTTCTGTCAGTGAGAGAAAGGATGGCATTCTAGCGCATTCCCTGGGACTTGCGGGTTGAGTCTGTAGTGTCTTATCTGTGCCACATGCCCGGCCTGGGTGTGTCCTTGGGAGCATGTGGGTTGCCTGTGAATGACGTTGTGCCCCATTGAAATGAAAACTGCTCCTACAGGTTTTCTGTCCTTGCAGCCTGTTTAACTCAGCAGGTGCACATTTCATCGACACCATTCGTGGGCCCTGGGCTCTTTGTGACCTTGTAGGAGCTGATGTCTTAGTTGACGACTGACAGCAGATTGAGGTATTGATGATAATAGTTCTTAGGTAATTTTTAAGATGACAATAACCTAGGTTTTGAAATTCAGAGTATTCATAGAAGGCGTGCTCATTGTTAAAAATTAGAATAAGGGTAGAAATGCTTATGTTAAATTTAAATATTATGTTATAATCCCCCGGTGGAATACTACACAGCAATGACAGGGAATGACCACTGCATGTGACAGCGTGGGCGCCTCTCGCCATTCACTGTGGAGCCAAGAATGCAGACAGGAAAGGTTCATCCTGTATCAGTCCATTTACACAAAGTTCAAAAATAGTCAAAACAAATGTAAGGGCTTACAAGTCATGCAAACATCTCCCCTTGGGTGGGGTGTGTTAGTGACTGTTCATTTATGCTTTTTGCTAGATGACTCTTTCCCAGGGCCACAGTGCTTGGCATATAGTAACCTCTCAAATATTTGTTGAAACAAAAAAGATTTTTTTTGACCTTTTAACTGATGTTGACCTACGATTTAACAGGAAGACATGGTATTGTTGGATGTGAATGAGGACGTGGAGAATTTAGACTGATGTCTGGCTAATATGATTTAAGTGCGGGACTTTCGTGGCTTCATGACCCTGCTTCTTTCTGTCCGTCCTCCTGGTGCCCTTAGTGCTTTCGTCGTAATTTGTCCAGTAGTCGCAAGGCTTAGTAGTGGGTAAGAAGATGGTTTGTGGAACCCGGCAGGCTTGGGTTCACTCCTGAGCCCACTCCTTACTCCTTTGGATGACTTACTCAACCTCTCAGGGCCTCAGTTTCTCTGTCTATAAAACGAGAACAATCGCATAACCTACTTTACAGGGTTGTTGTGAAGATGATAGTCCTAATATTGATAATCATCATGACCAGATTGTGTGTGTTTACTATGTCTTGGGCAATGTTCTAGGCCCTTAAAACATAGGGCATAATTTGTGTGACCTGTCCCCTGCTCTCCTACCTGTTTGTGCTTCGGGGGGTGTCTGGCACAGAGTGAGGAAGGGCGGAGCTGGGATTTAAACTCAGGCTGTGGGTTTCGTTTCAGGGCCCGGGTCACAACCGCGGCCTGAGAGTTAAAGGAGCTGCTGTATGGCGAGGGCTTAGCGACGTCACGCGTCAGCTACGATTATCATCACCGTCATGTTCAACTTTATCACTAACATGTTGTTTCTCCTCTCTCTCCCCCCTCCTCCTTTGTTTCCCTCCGTCCTGGCAGATGTTTTCCAGCAAGGTAAGTTCGCTGCCTCCTGCCTGCTTTTCCATGAGTTGAGCTCTTTTGGGCACAGGCGTCGTCTGTGGGCCAAGGGTCATAGGGCTTCTTGCTGTCTGTGGACATGTCACAGGGGTTGGGGGAGGAGCTTTAGGCGGCACCATGAGAACCGTGACCTGAGGTCACCAGAAGTGCCATCCGGCCTCTGCTTCTTCCTCAGGACCATGTTTGGCGTAAGGTGGGGAGATGGGACAACTGGGAGAGGGACGCTGGGGAGGGGTTCATGGCTGCACCCCTAGCAGGGGGCAGGGATGCTGTGGGACTTGTGAGACTGGTGAGGAGCAGGTGGCTCTGGATGGGCTGGGGTGGAAGGCCCTGTCCCTCAGGGCTTCTGCATCAGGGTCAGCCCCTATCTGGGCAGGGCTCCATATGCCAGTGGCACGTGGGCATTTCCTTGCCAAGCAAACGTGTTGCTGTCCTGGAACTTTGGGCAAGACCCTGACTCACTGGTGGCTTTGTGCCTTTCACCAGCTGGGCCTGTGACAGAGACAGGGCAAGCAGTGTCTCACCTGTTTGCCAGCCCAGGTCACGGTTCTGGGGAGCTGGGGACTGAGAGCATAACCTTGGACTTTGTCTTCCAGCTCGTGTTGTTGTCCCCACTTAGGATGCGTGGCCATGGAGCTCTGGGAGGCTCATGGCCGTGGCCTTGTTGAACCTGCTAGACAGACATGAAGGGGAAGTGGCCTCCTTCGCTCTTTTATTATTATTTTTTTATCACAGTCTGAAACGTGGGTGAAGTGGTGGGGAGTAACTCTTCATATTCAAGCTGGGAAATCCGTTTGCAGCACCGTCTGCCTCTCTTGAATCCACGTCTGGCTCAGAATAAGAGACTGGTTTAAAAATACATCCAGGCAGTCCATAAATAGATTCCAACACTCTTAAAGGCCTGATATTTTCACAACTATTATTTCACCCCCAACATGCAGCGCACGTTACGGAGCCTGTCTGCCTGCTCTGTCTGATAAAAGCGCCGTTGTGAGTATCTGTGAGGGGACTGTTGTGTGGCCTTTTAAGAGTCTGCAAGTCACAGACCTCCTTTTATAAATAATTCATAAGTCCCAACAAGCTACAAGTAGGAAGTTCCATTTGGCGAGAGACTAAGAGATGAGCGACACCGAAAAGGTGCTGGGACCGCTCACGTCAGGCTGCCGCACGTTTCTGCCTTGACAAATTGGGGGTTCAGTGGGGTGCTCTGGGAGGAGAGTGTGCTTCATCTGTTTGTTTGTTTGTTATTTTTAAATCTGTGAACTAGAATGCAAGCACTGGCGATCGCCAATTGCTTTGTTCCTTTTGGGGGACACAGCACGCTTGAGTGTGGAAAGCCTTCCTGGAGCGCGTGTGCGTTCACGGGGCTTGTCATCCGTATAAAGAACGGCCCGCCAGGCCACCGATGTCACATTCGCCTCTTCTTTAAATCAGTCATGCTGTTTGACAGATAGCATTTGCCTGTCAGTACCAGTGATATGCAGAGCAAAAGTTATAATCATCTGCAAATCACTGGCTACCGGGCCTTAATAGCCTCTTGCAGAGACGGAAGCTGCGAGCTGCCCGTGGCCCTGCGTGGTGGCGGGCGGCGGTTCCCTCGGAAGATACTGCTAGGATTTCCAATGGAGGGACGGCAACTGGCCTCTGTGAATTATTTACGTGGCGCTGGCCAGATAGGACCATTTCGAATGGAGAGACGTCCTCTGAAATGATGGCAAAGATCCTGCCAGCTGGTACCCCTTCCTTCCCTTTGCTTCTGGCCATCCTGCCTGTGAAATTCATGCTCAGTAAAATGTGACAGTAAAAATGCACCAGTGACGGTCACATCAGACCAAGATAAAAGGTTCTCTGTCTGACGGATAGCATCTATAGCGTGACCCCGCAGCGGCATCTGTGGTTGAAGCCTGGACGATTTCACTTGAAACCTGGGGGCTATGCATGACGTTGAAAATAAACAGTCAGAAAACTGTGTGGCTTCAGCTGCACAGAAGCCCTCGGGTCATCTCTGAAGCCCACCCACCCAGGGCAACTCTGAGTGTCTCTGGCCTCCTGACCGCACCCAGGCCCGGCTTGCTTTGGCTTGTCCAGGGAGTCAGGGGCACTTGGAGGAGCAGCTGCTGTGCAGGTGAATGCTTGTGGTGGTGAGTGAGTGAGGCCTCTCTGCCCAGAGGAGCCCCTGCACGTTTGCTGCTGTGCACTGTGGCAGGCAGAAAAGGGGAGGCGACAGCCTTGCGAGGTGACAACATCAGACGTTCTCAGAGGAAACTGAAGTTATTTCCTTTGGATTACATTACCTTTTATTTCACTACAGATCAATCTCGTTATAGTAGCTGACAAGCCCAGCAGCTACTGCCGGGCCGTTCTCTGCGGCTTCCGTGGCGTGTGCACGTGGGAGCCTGTTTCCACGCTGCCTCTGTGTCATTTGATAGCTTTTTGGGTTCTTTCATCTGTAAATGCCACTTGCTGTGGCTGTGAGGCCACAGGGCACGAGCACTGTCAAGGACCAATGGGCCCACAGCTGGGGCCTTCTCTATGTACGAGTTCAAGAGCAGAGGGGCCACATTTTTCAAGGAGCCTTAATTGACCCACATTCCCCATTGTCCCCAGAGCTCCTGAGCCATTGGCTGGCTCTCAGAAATTCCACAGTGCTGTAGAATCACTCTTCACAGTATCAAATGCAATTGAAAACGCTCTAGCTGCACACATGCCTGGAATCTCAAGTTTTAGAGCACTTTTACACCAGTCCTTTAAGAATGAAGTCAGGACCACACACATGCACACCTGCACGCGCACAGACACGTGCACACACCTCATTTGCAGTTACTGAAGCACCTTTTGAATGCTCATCCGTTGGCTCAATATTGTTTCGGAAATCGAACAGAAATCGAGCAAGCGGTCTAGAAATCAAGCGCGACCACTCAGCAGGGTGTTTGAAACCGTGAGTGTGCGCAGTATAAAGACTTCAGCATCGAGTTGATTCTCTGCTCTGCGCTGTGCACTGAAGTCCCTTATAGAGTTTGAGCCCGAGGAGGCATAGCCTTTCCTCCGCCTCCATCCTCTCCTGGGGCTGGGATCTTGCTATTGGAGAGAATGTTCTTCCAGCTCAAGTATTAATAATTTTTGGTTCCTCCCCAACATAGCGCACTTGTTGTTCTGCAGCCAGTAACTATGTGCCAGGCACTTCGTAGGCCTTGAGGACAGGGGGATGGACAAGACAGCAAAGTCTCCTGTTCTCAGGGAACTTACAGTCTAGCTTGGAGGACATTGGTGCCAAGCATGCAAACCATTACGTTCTGTGAGGGAGATACCTGCAGTGAAGAAAGCATCATAGGATGGTGTGCTGGTGGCTTGGAGAGCCACTTTAGATGGATGGGGTGGCCAGAGAATGTCAAGGACCAGCTCTGGGAGGCTGTGGGGGAACAGCAGGGCAACAGCGAGGGAGGAAAGCACTTTATGCAGAAGCACCCCAACGTTCTAGGACCAGAAGGAGGATGGTGTGGTGGGAGCTCATGACTGAAGCAGAGGCTTGTGTGAGTTGAACGAGGAGAGGAGGACAGGGCAGTTCGGGCGTCGGGAGAGGAAGTCAGTGGTAGGTTTTCAGCAGAAGAGCTGTCTGGTATTTACATGAAATACCACCAAGCTGGCTGCTGTGAAAACACATGAGAACAGTGTGTGAGAAGCTGTGCCAAGGCTGAGTGCTGAGCGGGCTCCGGCTGGGTTGGGATGGGGCCCTAATTGCTCCCCTTGGTGGGTCTCCGGGCCTGGGCAGGGGGATGGGGCGGCCCCATTCCCAGCTCGCCTCTGTCGAGTTCACACTTTCTGCTCACTTTGCCTGCAGGGGCCATGTGCCTCTGACTTACAGCCCCTAAGTTATGCTCACCAAGGGCCTCTTTAAAACACTCCTGTGCATGTCTTCAGATTTTAGAAAGCTGCTTTTTTCCGGTCCATGCACACATGTGCATACCTATCTAAAATGTTGGCATTATCATCATCATCATCATCATCCGAAGGAAATAAACACTTAAAAAGACAAACTGCTCTTCTTATTAGCGGGCATCTCAGAAAGAGAATCTAAAATGTATTCCCCCCTTCACTAGACTGGCAATTTTGAAAGTCAAGTTACTGGGAGGAGAGGCATTGAAACCTCACCTCGAACTCATGCCCCGAGATGGGAGTGGGCACACAGTGCATCTGCTGCAACCAAAAACCCACCCCAAGGTCACCTGGCAAGGGACGGGCCACCCCGCACAGCCCACAAGTGGTGTGATAAAGCATCTCAGAGAATGTGATTATTTAAATGTGGTTATTGTTTTTCCTCATACATCACACCCATACACAAAGTGAATCTATACAAAATTAAATGGTAATGTTGTTCAGTTTGGGCTGGAAAGATGGATGTGTTTCCTACATGACTCAGAATATTCTACTGATTCTCGACAGAAGTGGGGATGATATACACCCACGGTAAATATTAGCATATTGGCGATGCGACCAGGAAACCAGCCGCCTTCCACCGCAGAAAACATGAACGCATTTTTCTCCTTTCCCAGTTAACATCATATGACAACTTGGAATTTTTATCGGGAAATGATAACGACAGACTTAATTTATTGACGCGAATCCCACGCTCACGAAGAAAACAATATTTCATAATGTATGACACTACCAGAGGGACCATAATTCATGGCTAAAGGGTCAGAGCTTTGTAATAGATGGGCTCTCGGAGGTGGCTGGGGTAACGGAACCTCCAGCAGTGTGAAGGAGGCGGACGAGCTCCAGCCGAGCACGTCACGGATGGCAGTGGTCCCTGTCACCAGGAGCCCACCCCAACGATTAGCAGGCTTGGCTGAGCTGCTAGAAACCGACCTCTGATGGACTGTTCTCTTCAAATGGGTGAAAGCAGTGCCATCCGTTGTGGATTTCAGTATTAATCCACCGGGAATGAGTCGGGGCTGCCAAGTGGCCACGCGAGTAGGTTACACTTCTGAGACAGTCCTTTGAATCTTAATTCTCAGCCGCTCGGGAGGCCTCTCTCTCACACCAGTTCTCTAGAGAACAGACGAAACCTGGAGCACGGGCTGTCTCTGGGATCTGTGAGCTCAAGTCCACTGAAAACGTCTCAAGACAGAGCATGGGCAGGAAGCCAAGTTGGGTCGGGGACCCCCCCGACTCCCTCATTCTGCAGATGGGAAAACGGAGACCAGAGGGCAGAGCAACTGGTGTAAGTTTCCCACAAAAGCAGTGACCCCGCTGGGAGCCAAACTGAGGTCTCCTGAGCGTATTTCTATACAAATGTACATTTTTATCCCCCCCACGTCCGGGCATTGGGACAGGAGCTTTGCCCACATCTTCTCGTTGAATCTGCCCCCAAATTTTATGAAGTTGGTATTCTAGCTGATAAGCCCACTTTACAGAACAGAACACTGAGGCACAGAGGGCGTCGACACACTCATGGGTGTATACCTAGTGAGTGGTAGAGCCAGGATTTATTTTTTAAATTGAGACTTCATTTTATAGAACAGTTTAGATTTTCAGAAACATTGTGAAGACGGTACAGAGAATTCCCATATACCCCACACCCCGTCTCCTCTATTATTAATCTTACGTTAGCATGGTACATTTGTTACAGGCAATGGCCCAACATGGATCCATTATTATTAACTAAAGTCCTTCACTTACGCACGTTCCCTTCGTTTTTACCTAATGTCCCTTTTCTGTTCTGGGATCCCATCCAGGATTATCACATTACATTTGGTTGTCATGTCGCCTCAGACTCCTCTTGGCTGTGCCAGTTTCTAAGACTTCCCTGGTTTTTGGAGACCTTGACCATTTGGAGGAAGACTGGTATTTTGTGGAATATATTTATTTTAGGGTGCCGCTGTCTTGACATGTGTCTGATGTTTTCCTCGTGGCTAGACTAAGGGGTTGGGTTTGGGGAGGGTCACAGAGGTAGAGCACCGTTTGCTTCACCTTGTGTCAGAGGTCCCCGCTGTGAACCTGACCTAAGATGATGGGTGTTGATCACCGTCACTTGGCCGACGTGGCATTTGTCAGGTTTGTCCACTGCAAAGTCGCTTGTTTTCCTCCTCCTTCCACTCTGCCACTCTGAACTCTCTCCAGGAAAGCTGTGCAAAGCCTACTCCATGGTGGGGACCACGCTCCATCTTACTGAGGGGGCAACAGCTACGTAAATGACTCTTCTGCATGGGAGATGTGGCTCTTATCCCTCATTTATTATAATAATTTATTCAATCTTAATTAGATCAACATTCTGTCATGGATATTTATTTTAAACCTTGGGTTGTAGTGCAGTACAGTTGGATTTGTTTTCTTGCTTTGGCCATTGGGAGCTTTTTCAGTGGATTCTTTATACCCCTTTGATATATCTCTGTCACATTCATTTATTTCTTGTTATTATTGTTGTTGGTTTTTGAGCACTTCTGTAGTACTAACTGATACTACAAGATGCTCCAGGGTCATCTTGTATATTTCCCACTTCTGTCCAAGATTCAGCCATTTCTCCAAGGAGTCCTGGTTACTTTAAGAGGAGAATGACTTTAGAAACCAAGAGCTGGGCACTGGGTGTGCTTGTGCTATGGGAGTGTCATTTGTTTTAAGCCCTCTCAGCTGACACAGCAAAGAAATATATGTATGTACATGAACCAGTGCACATAGCATATATGAGGGTTGTCCAGAAAGTATCGGCCATGTAGTAGTACTATGGAAAATAGAGGCATTTATGGCTGCATTTGTTTCTGGACAGCCCTTGTATCTGTAACTATTTCTGTATGTTACGAGGTGTGCCTGTATTAAGTTAAGCATGAGTTTGACTGACGTCTCTCACTCTTACTGATGACCACATGGACCATCCTAGGCTCCTCCCCTTGCTTACCTGTACATTCCCACGCCCAAGGTGAGATGCCCAAGGCAGGATTTTGAACCCAAGTAGTCTGGCTGCAGGTATGCAAAATGCTCACCTGACTTTTGACAGCAATATGCTGTCCAGGAGCTTCTGTCTACCCGTGGTGGAACAGTCACAGAGCCTTGACTCTTCTCAGGGGCCAACATGACTGCCCAGGTTTGGAGGGGTGAGTTTATTGGGTATCTGGCTTAGTCAGTTCAGGCTGCTGTAACAGGATACCATGAACAATTACATCTCATGGCTCTGGAGGCTGGAAGTCCTAGATCGAGGTGCTGGCAGATGTGGTGTCTGCTGAGAACCTGCTTCCTGGTTCAAAGACAGCTGTCTCCTTGCTGCGTCCTCACGTGGCCGAAGCGGGAAGGTTGTCTTTGGAACCCCTTTTAAAAGGGCAGTAATCCCATTCATTAGGGCTCTGTTCTCATAACCTAAACGTCTCCCAAAGGCCCCACCTCCTAATGTCGCCACCTCCTAATGTCATCACCTTGGTGGTTAGGATTTCATCATGTGGATTGGGGGGGTGGGGGGGGTGCAAACTTTCAGTCCATTATATGCCTCTCTGGTTATGCAGCAGACCCAGGCTTGCCCTTGTGACCTCTCAGCCAATCCCAGCTCTGCATGCTTCTAAGTGGCTATGTTTCATCTACGCCAGAAACTGATGGCATAGTGTCTTGTTTCTGAGCTGAGACATTTGCGCTTTCTCCCAAAATAACTGATCTGTTTGTAATATTCTAGCTGTTGAGTGTTTAAAGCCCCTTTCACCCTCTTAGATTGATTGCTGCTCACTGGGGTCCAAGATAGACCTGTTCTTTAAGTCACCGGGTTTGTCCTGGGGACAGACTATGAGGCTGTGAGTGTCTCCTGCTTTGGCAGGAGGGAGCATGAGAGATTGAGCATGTCTGTACTTTGGGCTCGCACCCACCAGTCCATTTGCCCAGCTTCCTCTCTCTGACACCCCTTCCCATTTGCCTGTGCTGGTACACTGTCCCCCCTCAGGCAAAAGGGCTTTTCTCACCGAGAGGCCTGTTTGTGATGGCAGAATCATTAGCTGGCCGATGGGGTGCCTGTGGAGACAGGTGGGGCCCATTTGTCGATGCCCTCTGCTACCTCTGGTGCAGCTGGTCCCCTCCAGCCCAACGGTCAGGGACTGGGGGCTCTTGAATGCCATCATGTCAGGGAGCTCCACCCTGTGTTTTTGCGGCCTGACTTGCAGGAAGCCAAAGAACATTACAAACAATTGTACTTGATTCACATTTTTTGTTCGTAGCTGAGAAAATCTTTGGGGAAACATTTTTCGTGTTGATAGACATGTGTGCTTTGGACTTGACAATGGGTTCCCAGGCTGATGGCTGGAGGTGAGTACTTGTTGACAAGCCGCTTCTCCCAGGGACACTAAGCCAGACTTCCTCAAGCCATGCCCACTTTCATTTCTTGTACCCCTCCCCCATCCCATCCCGTTCATCACCAGAAGGCTCTCCCAGACTGATCCCTGGTTCTTCAGAATGCTCGTCCATACTTCTGTGCCTTGGGAGCTGTCGTCGCTCTCTCTATTTGTAATGCTTTCTCCTCTTGAGAAAGCAACCCTTGTCCTTTCTGCACCCCACACTCAGAAAAGGACCCAGGTTCTGCCATCATGTGGGTACGGTGGGTCTTCAGCCCGACACTGATGCCTCCAGTGTGTAAGTGAGAAGTGGACTCTCATGTACACACGGTCCTCTATGTCTTGTTACTACAATATTCACAACCATCGTGACATTTTACCTTGAAGTCATTGAGGAAGTGCCATCCCCTCCCCCTCACTCCTTGATGTGCTTCTGCTCCTGCTTCGTCTTCAAAGCTCAGCCTATGTCCTTCCTGCTAAGTCATCCCTTCTCCTTCCCACCTGGTCAGGTAGGGACTCCTGCCTTCCACTCTGGCGTTGCCCGGCCCCTCCTCAGGCCTCTATCAGCGCTTCCCTCACAGTGTCGTAACAATCTGTTCAATCACCTGTCTTCCCACATCGGCTCCAACTCCTAGAGAGACAGGATCTTGTCTTTTGGGTCTTTAGCTCCAAATGCAGTGCTTAGTACCTAGCAGGTGCTCAATCGATGCTCAGTGAATGCAAGTGGATATGACATAACGAGGCTCCGAGGGATTCGCGTTCTGTGCGCGCCTGCGTGTGTGCGTGTGCAGGCATCCACGCACGTGTGAGCACATGCCCGTGTTGCGCTTGTGTCTGACAGTCTAGGTCCTTTAGTATAAAGTTGAGACAGAATGCTGGCAGTGTCACAGATGGTCATGTTGACAACCCAGCCGAATCATTTCCTGTCCTTGAGTCCCCAAATCCTTTTCCATTGTGTGCCTTCACCACCACCACCTCCTCCCCTTTATTTTGAGGGGATAGTATCTGCACCACAATGAGCCAGCAAATACTAGCTGCTCAGGTTTGTTTAAGGCATGAATATGAGCATGGGCTGTTTAGCAGACACTGTCTTGATCTTCCATTAGGCTGACTAGGTGGACTAGATACAGCATTTTAAACGGGACAGAAAACAACGGTCCTGTCCCATTTCAAACAGTGCGTAGGGTCAGCCTAGTCTCACTGGGCTAAATTCAAGGTGTCAGTAGGCTGAGCCTATGTACCATTTGAAACAGGACAGTACATTGTTTTCTGTCCTGTTTAAAATGGAACGTCTGGTCAACCTACCCAAGAGCTGAGAATTTCACAGGAGAGCCAAGGCTGGTCAGTCCATGGGCCAGTCGTTGCTGTCCTCTCCCAGTCCTCAGACAGGGGTCCCTGCGAAGGGGAAGGTGCTGCTGAATAGATGGTTTTGAAGGAAGCAGAAGATCTGAGTGGGGCAAGGGTACGCCTGTTGGGAGAGGACAGTCTGAATGGCAGTAGGGACAAAGGCAAGCACGGTGTTGTGTTTATGGGCTGTCTAGAGGGCCATGAACCTTATGGGCTCTGTGTTGGGATTGGTTGGGGCCAAGTATGGAAGCTTCCCAACCTATTGATTGCCAAAAACCTCTTTGTTTTCTGTGCTGCCCCCTCAACATTCCCAGCATGCCTGAAAAGATGTTATCTACCAAATGAGTAGTATTGGTTATTGAATTTTCTCATGTTTTATTACTCATTTTATTATTCCTTTTGCTACTCAAGGGTGACCAATCAGTAGATCAGCATTCCTGATCAGCACAGTGAATGTTATGCTTCTGAGATGATGAAAATTCCAGCTCATAAAAATTCTAGCTTGATATTTAGATAGCTTGAGCAATGGTGGTCTTGGTTGTTTTGAAATCTGGGCAAGCAAGTTTGGAGTTGTTCTAGGGCAGACAAGAAAGCCATTAGAGCTATTTGAGCTGAGAAAAAGCATGTGCTATGTACCGTCTGTGCCCGTGTGTTGGGTGGCAGAGGAAAAAGATGGCCTCTACTTATTAACACTTAGCATGTGCCAGGTACATACATTAACTGCTTTCCCCCCAGAATAACACTGTACTCGTTTATCTCCGTTTTTATCCACATTTTTCAGACACTGAAATAGATTCAGAAAGCTTAAGTAGCTTTGCTTTACAGAAGGTCTCTCAGGTAGCGATGGACCGAGTCTGAGTTCAAACCCGGGCAATTGGACTTAGTCTGAATTCTTAATGACCATATCACTCAGTTGTCTTGGAGGGACCGGGAGACTGAGATGGGTTGGCCGGTTAGACCATCTGTGATCAGGCAAGAGGTCCCAGCTAAACCCCAGAGAAATGAAAGCGTACGTCCAGCCAGAAAACCCTCATGCAAATCTTCAGAGCAGCCCTCCTTGTGTTAGCCTAAAGCTGGAAATGGCCCGGGTGTCCTTATCCATAAGAGAAAGGATCAGCTGTAGTGTACATATGGAATGGAATGCTGCTCAAAATGTGGATACACACAACGTGGATGAATTTCAGAAATATTATGCTGCTGAGTGGAAGAAGCCTTTTGCATAAAAGATATTCTGTATGTTTCCATCTAGGTAACATTTTTAAAACTAGTCTATTATGGGCAAAACTCAGAATGTTGGCTGCCTTTGGGGAGATGGGAGTGGAGATTGACTTGGAAGAAGCAAGAGTGGGCTTTCTGGGCAGGTGGTGATGCTCTGTCTTGGTACGGGTTTGTCCCATTCAGTTATATGCATTTACTGACACTCCGAGAATGTACACTTGAGATTTGTGCATTTCACTGTAGGTACATTTTACCTTAAAAGGAAAAAAGTACCTTAAACGGATACTGAACTCTGGTTAACCGTGTGCACATTGAAGTATTTAAAGACAAGTGCACTTATGACTACAATTTATTTTCAAATGCATCCAGAAAACTCCCCCAGAATATGTACTGATGGATGGATAGCGGGCGGATAAATGGGTAAATATGTGAAAAAGCCAGCAGAGTACAATGTTCATGGTTAACGTAGGTGGTAGGTATGCCGGTGTTTACTGTAAATTCTTTCAACTTTGCTGTGTGTTTGAAAACTTCATAATAAAATGTTGAGGGGAAACAAGAAATCCCAGTGGGGGTCCTTAATGTAAATAGAGAACATGTGTACCCGTGAATACAGAGCTCTGTCAGAGGCTGGGTGGTGCCAACAGGACGGAAGGCCTGGGGTCGGGCTGCAGGACGCCAGGTGAGGAGGAGGCGCCAGGTGAGACGAGGGCCGAGAGAAGGCTCTGGACAAAGTGCCTCACACCTGGTGGCTTAACACAGTAGACGTGTACTCTCACAGTTTTGGAGGCTGGGAGTCTGAAATCAAGATGTGGGCAGAGCCCTGCTTCCCCGGAAGGCTCGGGGGAGGGATCCTTCTGTGCCTCTTCCAGCTTCTGGAGACTTCCAGCAATCCTCGGCACTTCAGGCCTTGCTGCGGTCACTCAGCATCACATGTCCTTTTTCTCAGTGTGTCTGTCTGTCCTCTCGTTTTGGGAGGACACCGGTCTTTGGATTTAGTGCCCGCCCTAACCCAGCATGTCCTCACCTTACCTTCATGGCATCTGCAAAGGCACTACGCCCAGAGAAGTCCACGTGATGAGGTTCCGGGTGGGCGTGAGTTTCGGCAGACATTACTCAACTGTGACAGGTAACCCATCAACCCCGAATGGGGAGAGGGCATCATGGGAGGACTGGGGCAGAAAGGTGGGTAAGGGGACTGGAAGGGAAGAAATTCTGAGGAGGAAATCAGTTTAAATTTGATAAGAGGAGGAAACAAGGGGTTGGGGCAGAGGACAACAAGGCACGTTAAGTGTTGGAGGACACCGACGTGCCTCCACCACCGGCCTCTCTGTCCATTTATCTCCTGAATATCTTAAACAATTAACAGGTAAATCTCGGAAATGAAACCACGGGCACAGTGTACACGGAGGGGCGTTTGCAGAACAGACAAAGCTGTTCTTTTCTCTTGTTAAACAGCCTTGGTGGGAAAGCACGTCTGTAGGCCCGGGTTTTGTTTGAGCCGGATTAAGGTTCGTGATGAGCGGATCTCTGAAGGATTGGAGGTGCAGTTCTCTTAAGCCCACAAAAGTTCAGCTCCTTATTTGAGGCTTAGCCAAACCTGAGGAAACCTTTCAGGCCAGTGTGGCGTTTAGGGACCGCCAGCCGCTGAAAGTTAATATCCTGCACCAGGAAAGCACCTGCGCTGAGAGGGAGTGTGGGGGCCGGAGAGGCCTGTAAATGAAAGCGCTCTTGAAGCTTGGCCTGCTGTGGTTTGGGGTTTCCCCAGCTCGGACCACCCACTGTCTTCTCTCTGAGGCGTCTGGAGGAGGAGGCAATGCACACTTGTTCTTTTTTTATTTTATTTTATTTTTTTTGCTTTTTGGTATGTGGGTAGCTCCCTGGCTGGGAATCGAACCCAGGCCGCAGCGCTGACAGCGCCAACGCCGAAGCCTTAAGCCACTACACCATCAGGGGACTCCCTGCACACTTGTTCTTGAGAGCTCTTACCGCCTTCAGTTCTCACGTCAGCGTGAGTGACCTGGCCCCAGGCATCCCCCGTCTTCTCTCCCTGCAGTGTGTCCCCTTCACTACCCTCAGTCACCTCCTCAGGCCTCCAGGTGAACTCTTGAACTTGTCATTGGAGCTCAGGTGTGCCTCAGGGCCCTAGAACATTCCTTCTGTAGCTGACCACTCTTTATGAGGTGGTCACCTCCTCAGAGCTGCCTTCCCTGGCCATCCTTGCGGAAGTTTGACACTGCTCTCCTCCCCGCCACCAACATTGTCCCCATTTCTCCTGAACCCCTGAAACTCACAGATCTTTTAGGTTGCAGGGGGGAAAGCACTTGGCAGATGAGAGTTAATATAAGGATTCTGATTGGAGAAGATTGTTCTTGATTACGTGGGTGGGCCCAAGATGCCATCACAAAGGTCCTTATAAGGGAGAGGTAGAAGGATCAGAGAAGGGGATGTGACAAAAGGAATGCAGGTGGCTCTAGGAACTGGAAAAGGCAAGGAGAAGCATGCTCTTCTAGAAAATCTGGTAGGAGCCCAACCCTGCTGACACCTTGATTTTAGAACTCCTGAGCTCCAAAACTGTAAGATGATAAATTTGTGTTGTTTTAAACTACTCAGTTTATGGTAATTTATTACAGCAGCAGTAAGAAACTAATACAGATAGGGAGAGTTTTACTATTTCATTGAAAGAGTAAAGAAAAGGGTTACCGAGGCAAGATGATTATATATTCCTTGATCCAGTTAACATTTGTGGAGCATTTATTTTATGCCAGACACTGTGTGAAGCACAAAGTGGGTGTGTTGGATTTAAAAATATCAGACACAGATCTGGCCCTCAAGGAGCTGACAGTTGTGTAAGGAAGAGCAGAGAGGTCTAAGAGTAATAAATCCCACAGGGATTGAAATGGTCCCTGTGCAAAGGATGCTTGGGGTATCCATCTATGGGAGGCAGAGGGCAAAACATCATCAAACATGGCTTAGAAAAGCCTATATAGACTCTTCTCGAAAAGAGTATGAGATGTGTATGGAAAAAGTTCTGATACATAGTTTGGGAGAAGTAGAACCCTGAGGCACTCTCTCCCTTAGCAAGGCTTGGAAGTCACTAAATGGGTTTGCAAATTCGAGCTGAACTGTGGGGAACTCGGCAGGGGAGTCTGAGTGCCAGACTGGTGATCCCTTTTACCTTTCCCCGACATGGCACCCTCTATAAGAATGCCAAACAGACTACTTAAGGGCTATCAGTTTGAAAGGCACAGAATTAGCAGTCTGCCTGGTATTGCCGTGTATCTCCATGGAACTGTGAAAGTAAACAAAAAACTAGAACTGAATCAATAGGGCAATTTAAAGTGGAGAAAGAGTTCTTTCCAAGGCACTAAATAAGGTTCTATGGGGGACGTGTTTTCTAAACTTGACCATGAAGGAAGAGAAACTGTATTATTTTAGGGCAGGGGTTCACAAACTATGGCCTGGCAGCTGGCTGCCTATTTTTGTAAATAAAGTTATATTGAGACACAGCCACGCCCATACATGTAAGTATTTTTTATGGCTCCTTTTGCACCACAGTGGCCACTTGAATGGTTTCCGGAAAAAACTGTGATCTGTGAACTGAAACTGTTTAATATTATCTTTACAGATCAGGTCGCTAACCCCCAACTTTCCTGTCTCCATAGCAGGCATTTGGTCAGAAGCCATAATGAACCAGAAATTTCAGAAATGGCTCTTAATCTGTTTAAGGAATTAAAATGAAGATATTGATAGAGTGATGAAATGAGTTTACTAGTGGCTTAGAGGGCTCCTAAATGCCGAAGTAGCTCCTTAATTCAGTCATGTAGTGAAAAATTATTGATGCCCTGCTCTGTGTGAATCGGTAGGCTAACAACTGAATCATAAAAGAAGGTTCCTCAGAGGTTTTGCTTCTATTCTAATTATTGGGCATCAATGGATATAGGGTAATTCTGTATTAACTGGAGTAATTAATTATTCAGAAACACAGTCCTTGATCCAGCTAAGTATCATGTAGTTAGTTAGCTATCGACAAGAGCTATAGCATTATATTAATTAACCTTTCAAACTCCCTTTTGATGTCTTTGGATAAATTCGAGCACACAGAGTGTCCACTGGGCTCATTTGCAGTAAGGGGTAGTTTAAAGTTGACCCCTAAAGGTGAGCTGAGTCCACAGTGATTCACTGGAAATGGCTTTGTTTTCTTGACTTTCGGTGGGAAAGCATTCATGTGGTTATTTTTAGGTATTCTATTCTTATTTATCAGTCAACTTTGGCAACATCGATTTACTTAGCAGACCCGATTTGTAAATAGGGAAACAAAATGCATGCGAATATTTAGAAACTGCTTTCTGCAAATACAGCAGGTCCAGAGACAGAGAATTATTAGAAACTCTGGCCATCTGAGGGTTCCTCATTTAAGGTTTTATAATGAGCTTCCTTTTTATAGATTGTTGACTGTGGTCAACAGGCGGGGGTGGGGCTACCTGGAAGCAAAGTCCAAGTGCAGAGTACTCACCCCTACAGGGGTTGGCTTCAAGACTGCACCCCTCTGCCTGTCTCTCAGGTGGCAGAGCACAGAATTCTCCCACCAGAAGCAGGGTCGGTGTCTCTTAGGAGAGGGGTCCTTCTCTGCTGGCTACATCAGAAAATACAAAATGGATGTGACTGATGGTGAGGGATTGATCGGTGGTGATTCTGTGAATGTCTTGGGACTTGATGAAACCCTTTATCTTCTATCTCCATCGTGTGGTTTTTTTACTCCATCTCCCCAAAGTGTGCCTGGTTTTCTCTTCCTTTTGATGGTAAAGAATATGTTAATAGATTTTTAAGAATCCACTAAAAAAAAACCCCAGTCTTAAAAATCCTTTCTGATTCCTTGCCATCCCCAAATTTTGATAGCGCCCAGAGTGGGTGTGGAGGTGGCAGGCGTCCTTTGTACTTTCTGAACCTGCTGTTTGTACAAGTG